>PVIR01011782.1:0-46304 GCA_004026965.1 Petromus typicus
ATCTATAGAGTAAACACGAGAGTCAGGCCTGCTTCCTAAGACTGAGGCACTGAGTATACATGAAGCATGTGGGACTATGCAGGACTCTGCAGGTGGTGGTAGTGATGCAGCCTTCTCGTGGCTTCCAAGAGGCCAGGGAGAGGCAGGTCTGGGGCGGTGCTGCTCCACAGCTGGAACTGTGAGGCCCCACTGTCTCCTCAGAGACGTCACTTTCAGTTCCCATGTGGAGCCCCTACTCAGCAGCACAGGCCTCCTCATGGCAGAGCTGAGTTTGGGCATCTCTGCACCCAGGACACTGTTAGTCACCTTTCCAAAACTGTAAACAGACGCTGAGATGCTCAGCTTATAAAGGGGAAAGTTTCACCCTGACTCATGGCCATGGAGGGTCCAGTTCATGGTTAATTAGCGGCCCCACTGCTGTTAGGATCTGGTGGATGAAGACACATCATGAGGCAGAGGAAAGCTCCATATCTCACCCTGCAGGATGGAGAGAGAGAGAAAGACACTGGTTCTCGCAGCCCTGTGGAGGCCACACTCAAGACCTTCAGAGCCCTCGAGGCCCCACTTCTTAAAGGTCCTGCAACCTTCCAACAGCACCACCTGAGACATCAGTCATCAACACACAGTGTCTGGGGAGCATCCAGGTCTAAACCCGAGCAGACCCCGAGAAGCCCTCCTCCATGTCTGTCTGCTGCTCATGTGATGACTGTGGATTCTGTCTGGACTTGGAAAAGGCCACTTGACTCCAGGAGATGTATTTATTTTCCTTGAGCCCAGCGTGGCTAAGCTCAGTGTATTTCTGCTTAGCGGCTCTTCAGCTGCTGCACAGACTGGGGCAGCACATGATCATCCTGGGGACAGTGCTGGCTGAGTCACTCTTCAGCAATGAGAAAGAAAATCAGCCAAAAATCAACTCCTCTGGGTTGTGCAAACCAGGACACTTCACTACAAAAGAATGTGGTTCCTCAGTCATCTCTCCTGCCCCAAGGGTTCAGAAAGTTGCACAATGTCCAGGTAAGGTGTAAGAGGGGAAAGAAGACACAAGTTGATGCTTGACCCTGATTGGCAAGGCTCCTCCAAAGGTCCTGTAGCTCGTTGCTTGTGGGCTTGGCAGGCAATGCCAGCTTTATGTGCAGGGCAGGTGCACAGGGAGAGCTGTATGTGCAGGGCAGGTGCACAGGGAGAGCTGTGTGCAGGGCAGGTCACAGGGAGAACTGTATGTGCAGGGCAGGTGCACGGGGAAAGCTGTGTGTGCAAGGCAGGTCAAAAGGAGAGCTGTATGTTCAGCGCAGGTACATGGGGAGAGCTGTATGTGCAGGGCAGGTGCACGGGGAGAGCTGTATGTGCAGGCCAGGTGCATGGGGAGAGCTGTATGTGCAGGGCAGGTGCACTGGGAGAGCTGTATGTGCAGGGCAGGTGCACGGGGCCAGCTGTGAAATCCTCATCGTTCTTTCCCTGCTCAGCATCCTCACCCACTTCCTGCTTAGAGCACCAGCCCACCACCCAGCCTCTTCAACTTGCTGCCAAGGCTGTCAGCATTCCTGCTGGGTCAGGCAACAGGCACATGACTCCTCATCAGGGAACAGACTGTCATCTGCCACTCCATGGCTGTCACTACAGGCTGTCCACTGTGAGAACCACAGCAGGATTCCAGCTTCTCACTTCTTGATGTTAGACTAGGCCCACAACAGTTTCAGCCAATGAGACACAACAGGAATAATCTGTATTATCACAGGGGTTTCAGAGGTCTGTGGAACGTCGATTATCCAAGGCCACAGCAGACACAGTAGACTGAGCTCCTGTCAGCCATGTGGATCTGCAGGGTGAGGGGAAACTTCACTGTGTGACATCACCACGACGGGGACCACTTGCTTCTGCCACCTAAGTACTGCCCTGCAGGACGGCTCCTGAAAGGCCTGGAGTGCAGGTGGCCACAGCCTGCACATCTGCCCGGAGCAGGGCAGGAACAGACTCAAGCGGGGCTCTGCCTTTGCACCTCAGAGGGCACGAGGGCCGGCCTGCTCTCACGCAGCCTTCTAGACAACCTGTGCTGCGGGTCCCCTCTGCAGCTGCGCACTCCTAGGAGGGAGCAGTGGTGTGTTTCACCGATCACCCACCGTGTGGGCGTCGAGCTTCCTGACAGCCACAGGCTTCTGGTCTTCCAACAGTGCTGGCAGTGCTCGGCGCAAGGCTGTAGAGAGAATTTGACTGAATTAAATAAACACATTTAAATAAACAACACACTTAAATAGTGGCCAAAGCACCACTAGACACAGTCTACGCAGCCGCAGTGGCAGCTGCCTGAGGTCAGGGCATGATAAGTTTTTCTGCACTTCTGAGTATGACTAAATCCAACATCCCTTTGTGTGCACACCATTTCATTTTTAATAATGGGCATCTTAAATGCCAGCCAGACAAGTCTTGCTATGAGCAGCTTTAGCTCAGCACTGGCTATGTGCCACCTGCCCCTTCCTGTCCCTGCTGGTCCCCAAGTGGACAAATCCCTATACTGAGCTCCGAATAAAGCCGCCAGGCCCTGGGCACCGCACTAGAGCAGAAGCTGCTCTGCCACCGCCGGCACGTCTGAGCTGGAGACCATGCTGAAACCTCGCTCTGTGTGTGGTCTCACACATCATACGCTGCATGAACCCTTTCTGCTGCAAACACCTAGACTATCCCTACTAGTTCTGAAACCGTGTGCCGCCCATTCCAGTCATCGCTCTCCTGGCTACTTCGGCCTCCTCGTAAAGAACGCCATGCTAACCTGCACTGCGAATGCAGCCCGATACGGATGGCACGCAGGACCACAGTGCCAAGGGATAAACCAGACCGCGAGCTCAGCATCACATGGTTTCTCTGCTAGGAGAGACCCAAGGTAGAACTAAAGAGCAAAATAAAAGATAGATGAATAACAGGAAACAGGAAGATAGGATGTTTGCAAAAATGGGAAGGAGATCCCGAGATGGAGGGAAAGAGGAGGCCAAAGAGAGAACGTAAAAAGGATTAGATGTGTTAGGTGCACGCTGACGCCCCCCGGGGAGGGGACTCTATGACTACCTGCATGTGCTAATGAGAAGTCACTGAGGCGGAGGCTGGTCTCCATGAGGTAACTGCTTACACGTTTGTGAGCATCTTCTTTAAAGTAGCTTTGTTTTAGCACCTGGTTGAAATCCTGAATTAGGGGCTGATGCTCTGAGATCTCTCTCCCCGCAGCTGTGTGTGCCAGACAGCACAAGTCAGGAAGGGACAATGTCAGGGTGTCGGGCCTGGGAGCCCTGCAGGGCCACACTTTGGCCAGGGAAGGGAGAATGAAGGTGCTCAGTTGGGGGGGTGGCTGTGGAAAGCCTGGTGCCTGCAGGGTGCATACGCAGAGTGGCAGATGACTGTAGGGTATGGAGGCTAGGCTGGAGGGGGAGCAGACACAGGGCCCAATGTCACTGGTATGTAGGTGGTACACAGGTGGTACATAGGTGGCGCACAAGCCAGAGGGACAAGGGCTGAGGTCAGCTACCTGGGGAGCCCTATAGTCAAGGAGAGGTGGGAGGAGCAAAGTGAGCTCTCATTGGTAAGGCAGGGACAATATTTAATACTTCCTTGAAATTAAAATCAGAAATTTCTGCGTTTTCTGCAAAATGGCATAGAGACAAAGTGTGTCTGCAAAGCGGTGTGCCACCCCTGTGCCCAGGCCTTGGGCTTCACCATGCGCCCAGAAGAGCTGCTGAACCACCAAGTATTCACTCCTGATTCAGGATTATGTCACACTGACCTTCCTTACAGGACCGGGTCTTCTTGTGTCCACTAGATGGCGCTGCTGGCCCATGGGCCAGCAGGAGAACCAAGCATCCCTGGCGCAATTCTCCTGTCCAGTGGCATCCCTGCCAGCGAACTCCTGTGTGGGCCTAGCAATGTCCTCTGATGCTCCACCACTGAGAAAGGCCATGTGCCCCGATACCAACGCAGAAAACGACACGACTTCCTCAGGGTGGACAACACTGTTCGTTCTGCTCTGCAATTCCAGCAGAGGAGAGACGCTGCGGGCTCGGGGAGCAGGCTGAGAACGCACCTCCACCCCGACACCGGCCATCTCAGAGCCGAGAGCCCGAGAGCTCCGCTGGAAAGGGCCGCGCAGCTAGCAGCGGCACTCACGGGGGGGGGGGGTGTCCCTCATTCCTCAGGCTGGAGATCAAGTACATCTGGGGCTGGGGCTCTGCGCTGGGGCTAGTGGAGACAGGACAGGAGGCTGGAGACGCCCAGGGACCCAGGCTTGCTGGGACCTGGGCAGTGAGGGCCAGCACAGGCTCTCCACGTCCCACATGGTGTGTCCCCCTGCGAGGCACAAAGCCTGGCTCTCACCTCAGCCCCTGGCCTTCCTTGCAGATGTGGAGGACGGTGAGGACCTGCGAGTGCCTGGGCCTCTACTCCAGCAGGACTCGGGTTCCACGAGAGGAGACGAGATGCAGCAAGGGGAGATCAAGGAGGTCAGAGGGGAGATTAGAGGGCTCAGGCAGCCTCGGGAAGCCAAGGGCAGCCACCGCCAGAAGCCAGAAGAGGAAGAGGCAAGGACAGACGTGGGTGGGACTCGGGCAAGAACTGCCGCTGAACCTCTGACGGGCTTCTCTAGACCTCCCGAGCAGGTGAGGGACGACTCGGCTTTTGATTTTCTTCAGTGCTAGGGCTGGAAGCAGGGCTGCCCATGCGGGGCCAGCTCTGCATCTCGGATTCTCTGTGGATCCCCAGCCCTGGTGCTTTGGCATAGAGACCGGGAAGAAGGGGAAGCTGTCAGAGCTCCTGCCACAGCCTGAGGACCCTTGCTGGCCCCACACACCGCCCTGGAGAATCCACTGCCCCTCACCCCTCCACGGCCCCATCTGGGCCCCGGAGCTCCTCAGCTAGGGGCACTGTCCTTCCACCCACGCAGCCTCCTTTTCTAAGGCTGGATGGACCGGTCCTCAGGCACCTAAGGCAAGTCTCTGCCCTGGCGGCACCCCGGCCCCTCCCCTGCTCTTCGACTGGCATCCTAAACTGCGCCACAAGGGCCTGACCCACGCCCAGGCGAGGGACTGTGTGTCATGGCAGCTCACCAGCTCCGTCACGAACATGCTCACTGAGTCCTTACATTCACCTGTTTCAAGGTGCTCTCGTTTGGATATGGTTGAGTGTGTCCCTCAAAGGATCATGGGCTGGAAACGGTCCCTGATCTGGCTGTGCAGACAGGCGTTTGGCCCAGTAAGAGGCGGGACCTAGCTGAAGCTGATCAGGTTATTTGTATCCCGGAGAAGAGCTCCCACAGAGGTGAGCTGGTTCCTGTTGGACTTTCTGCCTCCAAACGTAGGAGCTAAATAAACCTCTTTTCTTTATGAAGTACCCAGCCCCACCTAGGAAAAGACTGGCTAATGCACAGGAATTCAGAGGGACAGGAGTCTCGGGCATTAGCAAAAGTGACACTTTTATAATAATGAAGTCACAAAGTGTGTGTCTGGGGAGCCCTGGGTAGGTCATGGCGCCTGTGTCCTCAGCTGGCAGCTGGTATCTGTTCCCCTAGGTGAGGGGCACCCCGGGGAGCAGGCATCACAGGGAGGAGGGCTCAGCATGGGGCAGTGATTGTTAAAGGGAGAAGGAGCTTTATTTTTATTTCCCTGTATTTGTGCGGTCAGTGATACCAGAGGGAAAGGAATTTGCATTCTGTGACCTTTTTGTATGAAGAATTTCCCCTAGATCACAATAAAGTGTGAATTTCACGAATTCCTTGTTGTTGATTCTATCATCTGAGAATTTCAATTGAGGCACAAACTCTGCAAAGGGGGTGACCACATTCCAGAGGGTGACCACACTCCAGAGTGACCACGGCCCAGCAGAGCTTGCAGGGGCTGCTGGAGCTGGTCACGTGCTGCTTGCCCACCGCCCTCCACCAGCCTTCAGTCCGAAGGGGAGGAAAGGGCCCGAGACGGCGTGGCCTGAGGGCCTGGCCCCTTCCACCCCGGAAGACAGGCCCTGCGAGCCGGGTGAGCCCTAGGGGAGCAGCCTTCAGACGGGCCGGGGAGCAGGAAGGGCTCCTACGGAGCTGCGGAGCCCCACAGCCCACAGACTGTCCTCCAGGGACGCCTTGCCAGATGCCTGGCTCTGCGCGCCTGCGCATCCTGCCCTCCCTGGGCCTGGCCAGGCAGGACTCAGCCTGGCGTGTGCTCCCCTGGCCAGGCCTGGCTGCAGGAAGCCCCGGGAGACTCACATGGGCTTGGAAATGGGCCCTATGGTCCTCGGAGCCACCTGCCAGCAGGTGCAGACAACCCAGGCAGGGGAGGGAAGACGTCTCCTGCTCCTAACAAGGTCGGCTCCTCCAAATCAGCTAAATGGTGCATTTTCTCCTTGCTGACTTTATTATCTCCATTTTTTGAAGAGTTGGCATTTTAAAAGACCCTAATGACATGGAGTCAGTCTTAATTATAACCTTTCCTCTCAGGGCACAGCGTTGTCTATGAAAGAATTTTCTAAATTTCTTAATTAACTTGCAGTGACTTTGTTTTGCCAAAGGTTGTGCTCAGAAACCATTATAAGAAATTCTCTTTCTACCACCCCGGAGTAGTTAAAAATTAAAATAAAAATAAAACTACACCATCAAGCAGGAAACCTGTAACAACAAGCTGTCTGGCTGGGAAAGGTCAGTTGGCTGAGGACACGGCAACAGCGGCACACAGAGTGCAAAGCTGGTCCCCAGGCGAACACTCGAACCGCACAGCTATTCCCAAAGCAGAGCTGCAGGATAAATCACACTTTCTTAATCTGCCTCCCATCTAAGTTTTGATAACGAGGCTTTTATAAACAAGCTCCAATTCATGAGTATGTGGCCCTTTACCTCCTACTTTATCTTGCAAACAAAGAGGTTAATCCTCCCTCCAAACAGAGGCCACAGCTTGAGTGTAGAGACGCAGTGGAGAGGGGAAGACATGTTCCTCTGGCTTCCCTGGGACTCGAGCACCAGCCACTGTGGTGTCCCCAGTGTGCCCTCGCGTGGATCTTTTCTGAGGCCTTCAAGAGTTCACAGCCATGTCTTCACCAGCTCACAGTTTTTTTCAAATTGGCAAAAGAAAGCTAACTGGGTTGCATGGGCCTGTCCCAAGCTCTGCAGCCTCTGCTACCACTGGGGCGGCTGCGGGCCTTCTGGCGAATGTGCACACGGCCTGACACAGACGCTGCCCTGACCCCGGGCTGGACCTTCTCATGTCCCAATGAGAGAGCGGCTGTCACTGCCACCCACATTTCACGCCAGAGTGAAGAGTGAGTGTGAGGACTTGGCAGGCAGGTAGGAGGTGGCAAGGCCGCGTGCCCAGAATCCAGCTGTTAATACCAACAACAGATGCTTCAAAAATCAAAACAAATGCATGAGTTCCTGAAGAGTAAATAAAATACCAGTAAAAATACTAAGAGACGGGTCTGGGCCCAACACACTGAACTGCCCTCGGGCTCTGTGGCTAAAATGCAGTTTCGCACACAGGCAGCCCCAAGCTGTAGCCTTTGAGTGTATCATTTTACTGACCTACTAAAACACCATCCCTTCGATCACAGAGGGCTGGCTGCCCTACATCTGAGTGCCGGGTCCAGCCCTGAGGCTGGATTCGAACACAGCCTGGCCACAGGGCCGCGTGGGTCCCTAGCCAGCTGCCCAGTGGCCCAGGCATCCCGGCAGGCTGGAGAAGAAAAGCACCCACTGGCTGGCGTCACTGTGAGGAGCGGTGGGCAGTGCTGGGTCTGAGTCTATATGGTGGGTGAGCGCCCCGGTCCGGCAGGACCCAGGGACTCTGCCCCCCACACCCTGCCTGCCCCGGGGGAGTCTGAAGTATGTCAGACAGAGCCCAGTGAGCTGGACAGCCATAGCCGAGGCACAGAGACACATCTGTAGTAGGCACGGGCCGAGGAGGTGGCAGAGGGTGGAGACAGGGAGGACAGCGGGGCAGAAGGTGAGGAGACTGGAAGGAGAAGCCCCTGTCTCCATTGGGATGGCGCTTCCAGGCTGACTCCCTGGCACCGTGGGAAACGGGGGAGACGTGAGGCTGGAAGACCACGACTTCTCAGCCCAAGCTCACGCAGTGGCCTGCTGATGCCCAGACCCACCAGCACGTGGGCCCGTCTCTCTCTCCACACCTATCAGGCTTCCTGTGTCACCCTGGGGACCCTGCTTATGCAGGAGCTTGGGCTGGAAATCTCCACTGAGGCACAGGCCAAGGCCCAAGATGGCTGCCATGGAAGGAGGAAGAAAGCCCTCCCTCAGCCACCATGCTGTCCCAGGCCACGCAGAAGAAAAGGCAGCCTCCTCCACATCCCACCCCAGCGTCACAGGGCACTGCCTTGCAGCCAGCAGGCGACCTGTCATCTTCTGGACCATGTTCCAGGAGCCTCTGCCAAACATCAGCCTCTGGATCACCAGGCCCTGCCAGCCTCTGTGGGACTTTGCTCCGTGCACATGTGGCTTCTCCACAGATGCTAGAGATCTGTGAGGGCTGAGAGCAGCCTGCTAACAGGAACTGGCAGAACTTGCCATCTTCCAGAATCCAGCTGAGGCCCTTCATGGGCTCTTGTCACTTGGCCGCACTGCCCGATCTATGTCCAAGCCAGGCTTTCCTCAGACCACAGGGAGCCTGGACCTGTCTACACTGCGAGCTCTCTGTGTATATCAACACCATTTCGTCAGCCCACTCGCTTCCTCGAGCTAACTTCCCATCAGCAAACTCTACCCCAGACAGTCGCAAACACATTTGGCTCCACTGACAATGGCTCAACTTAGGACAGGTCAACCTGACTGTGGCGCAAAAACAGCACAGATTTACTAGGAACCAGACTGGAAATTTGACTTGGATCCATTCCCAGGCTGGCACTGTGCAGTCCCGACCTCCCTCTTCACGACAAGACAGCAGAGACAGCAACTGCAGCTCAGGTACGTCCCAAGGTTACAGGGGTCACAGCCATGCTAAGTTGGCTTAGGGGTTTACGCATTTTTACTTAGAATTCTTTCAATTTAACATGTATTTTGGAATCACAATCTTCTTGAAAATCAGACAGCATGTGTGAACCCTGTCTTTCCAGAATCTTCCTGAAAGATCCCTCAGCTGTGCACTAGAAAGCACACAGATGTCCACCCCAGGCCCCTGGTGCCCATACACCACTGCCTCAATCTCCATCAACCGCATACTCTTATACTGCTGTCCTCACTCAGTCCTGGCCCCCTTCTATGGCCGGACGCACTAGTGTCTGGCTCCTGGCCCCGCAGTAAGAGCAATCTCACCTTTGTCACCTCCTCAGACTTCTGGGGATGACTACAGGGAATTAGATTTGACAATACAGAGAAAATGAGACAAAAAGGAGACTGTGGCGATATGTCATGGCATGTCCGGTAGTGACAGGCCAGGACACGGTGCCCACAGTGTGCCCAGGGCAACTGTGGGTTTGGCAGGGGAAGCGGAAACACAGGCTTACCGCAGCCTCCCTCCCTGTGAAGGATGGCACATCTGTGAGGTCTGGACTTCGGGTCCCTTTCACAGCCACAGTCTCCTTCACTTCCCAAGATGGCACCCAGGTCGGGCAGCTTTCTGTGTGTTTGGAAGTAGGTGAAGAGCCCTCAGTTCCCAGTCTCTCTGCTCCAGTGAGCGGCTGGTCACAGCCCGCACCGTTGCTTCTGTGTCCCTCTTGGGTCAGAGGTCTACTGCCCTCCAAGCAGCAGTGCACCAAGAGTCCACACCCCACCAGCTGGGGCAGCGGGCAGTCTTGGAACAGAGTCCAGACGGTCCCTCCTGGCAGCTCCGACCTGCTCAGAGGCCCCTGCGCATGTGACAGACATTCCCCACCCGCCACGTGGCATTTCAGATGTGAAAGACTTCCCAAGGTTCACGGGAGCTGAGGGAGATGTGAGGAGGAGACTTCTGTCTTCGGGTATACCCTCTACACATACCGGGCTCCTAGGGTTGGCTCAAGGGCCCTGAATGCTCCTTCCCAGCATGCCCTGGGAGCAGGGCAGAGTTCTCCGCGCTCAGTTCCTAGATCCAGTCACCAGGCCCACGCTCCTCCAGCACGACAGCCAGGAGGGGCGAGTCAGACACTGGCCGGGCAGCCTCAACACCAGTGAGAAACCTACCAGGGCTCGGATCAGGCCCGCAGGGCTAGGCTCATGGCGCCAGGGCTCGGCCTCTTCCAAGTTGGGCCACACCCTTCCGGTGACGTCACATCCGGCCCCCTCGCGGGTCCCTGGGTCCCGATTTCCTGTTTCTAAAAGGCCAAAATCCTGCTGGATGAGAACCTGCGCTCGTGAGCTCGCGTGACCCGAACCTCCGTCTCCAAGCACCCGTCCTCAGCTCCGGGCGTAGGACATGGTCGCGGGGGCTTTCGGGGTCACAGCCCAGCCCGCAGCGCGCCCTCCTCGGCCGTTTCGCGTCGGCCCACGCTGCATTCTGCGCGGCATCCGGAGGCTCCAGCCCGGGCGGTTAACGGTTCCTTCCCCTGGTCTACTCTCCCGGTTCAAGACGGCGGCGCGGCCGCCCGGGACGCTGCTCACGCGCAGGAAGGAGAACGACTTCTGGTTAGTGGTATTTCCAGGGCACCGGTCCTCACCCGTCTGCGGAGCACAGCCCCCAGCGCCTGGTCTGGCAGCCGGAGTTAAGGGAAGCAGGCCCCGGAGACCGGAGCGCAGGAGGAGCGGCGGGGCCTGAGCACAGGCCGGGGGATGCGGGGCCCCGCCGCTTCCGCCCCCACCGCGCGGGAGACGCTGCGTCCCCTCCGGACCCAGGCACCGGCCAGAGCGGAGGGAAGAAGGAGACTCCACCCCGGCCGGAGCCGGGCCGCCTGGGGATGGAGGGTCATCCAGCCCGAACCCGCATCCCAGCGCGATCGCCCAGCCTGGGCTCCCAGGCCGTGAGTACTGGGCTACCAGGTTCTTTGAATTTTATGGGAAAAGAAAGGGTTACGTAGAAAAGGGTTGGTTAATTGACAGCATTTTCACGGTCGTTTTGTCCTTAATAAACGGTTTGGGGCCATTCATCATGTACCTTTTAACCTCTCCCTTTTATCTTTAATGAAATGTGCGTCTTGTATGGAATTTTTATAGTTTTGCTTTCTCTACTAGAGCAGTTGGTATTTGAGAATGAGCCTCCGGGCCCCTGAGCACTCTTCTGAAGTTTTCAGGGTATCTGGGGGTTGCCCAGCTCCTCTGCCGGCTTGGCTGAGTCATTAGTGTTTGATGACTGCTCTGGTCCTCCCCCGAAAGCCTTTCTTTCTCAGCTGAGCCTGATCCACGGCTGGTTTGGCGCGTCACGAGAGCCCTGCAGCGCGCCCTGGTGGCGCAGTAGCGTACTGCTTCCCAGGCCGCAGAGCCAGAAACCGCAGCGTGGTCTCACTTTATTGCATATTTCTATCAGCAGAGTCAAGTGTAGGTGAAGGAAGACCGTGAGCCAGTGACATCGCACTTGTACTTATATGGTCTCGAGTCTCTGAAGACGAAACCGCAGATCAAAGTGAATTTCATGGTCTCAGCGCGGTCACTCAGTTTATCAAAATAGAAGCACTAAAAGGGCAGCTGATGTCCACAGATGTTTGATAAGACCAGAATGTATTGATTGAATTTTCACAAGAAATTAATGAATATGGTTAAGTAACTGCCACTAGAATGTTCTCAGGGGGTTGTGATAAAATGCTGAGGAGCCAACTTCTCTGTTCCAAATTCTCAGACAGCAGAGGTCCTTTCCTTCCGCCCTGGCTGAAGGGGAAGCACCCCGCTGCCACCTTAATGTGAGGAAGGAGAACAGGTACCAGGAAGGCTGCACATCAGCTCTACTCTGAGACCAGCCAGCTGCAGAGAGAAGTTAAATTAATAAAGATTTTGTGTTGAAGAGGCTAGATGGAAAAAAAATTCAGTTTCTGATACTATCAGTAGTCTGATAACTTTACATGTTAGTGGATACAATCACGAGCTAATTGCTTTCACTTAACATGTCTAGTGAGCTATTACCAAAGTAAAATTTAAAAATCTAGGCCACAGAGAGTTGGCTAACATTTACTACTAACCCACGTTTCTTTCCTTTTCTTTCTCTCTCTCTTTTTTTTTTTTGTTCAACAAAATGATCAAAGAAAAAGCTAAGCTTTGAACTAGAAAGTGAGATATTCAAAACTGCTGGAATTTGCAAGCAGAAATACAAATCCAATAAGCCAAGGTTAGCTACAGGGTTTCTCATATAAGCACCTAGAAAAATGACTTTCAGAGCAATTAGTTTTCATTAAAAGAACCTGATGGCTCTAAAAAAAATGCATTTTAATGTGTGTAATTTTTGGAACAAGATCCAGTTTGGGAGCCTGGTGGGAAGCAGCAGCAGTTACTCTGGAAGATATCCATCCTGCCTCGGCTTTGTAAAACACACGTGGGCCAGAAAAAGGTGCCCAGGTGTGGAACACGCCCATTTGTGGCCGAAGAAGTAATTCAGGATATCTCCCATTTGCTTCTTATTCTGAGATTCCTGATGACTTTTATTCTCTAATTGTTTTCTTTTTTTTTTTCCTAGATGTGCTTGTGAAAGCTAAATTATGGAGCCAGGAAAGGAAGCAGATTTTGTAAAAGCAGCATCTTGTGTGTAATGAGCCTATATGGACATTTGAAGATTGTTGAATTTGAGAGGAAAAGGCAGCAAAGGACCTAGGCGCCTACAGTCTAGATGAGATGCCCCAGCCTGTTTTCCTGTTTATACACACTAAGTGTGCTGGATTATGAAACATTGTATTATATCGATAAACCAAGAAGGAAGTCTACACAGGGGCTGAGTGAAGTAAAAGTAGAACCTGAAATAGAAAGTAGGCAGGAGGCAGGGCAGCCTGGAGGACATCTGCCGGACCTGGGCCTTGGCCCAAGGAGAGTGTCACAGGGCACCCTGGCCCAGAGCTGGGACCTCAAAGCACACTCGCTTGGCTTCAAGGTGCAGGGTGGAGACTGGCCTCTTGGCCTTGGGGTGAAAGGCTGTCTGGGTGGCTGAAGCCCCTGGGCTAGAGCAGGCCATGACTGCTGTTCAAATACCCCAAGAGGTGGTCGGCAGTTTGTGCCTTAATCCGCTCCACCTTCTCCACACCATCTCGCAGTGCTCAGGAGTCGAGGGGGTGGCACTCTGAGCTAACTGGCAAAAGCACACGGAAGTTATGCTGGGCAGCACAGACCTTCAGTGAAGGCCTCAACAAGTGCTCTCAGGTAGTATTCCAAGAGATAGTGGCCCTGAGATCCAGCGAAAACAAAGAGCAGAGTTAGATTCACCGAGATGGCCACTACTGGAATTGCTGGATGCAGAAAAAAAAAAAAGATGTACATATATATATATAAATGTAAAACAATACAAGTTTAAAGTCAAAGCAAAATTTATAAACAAGGAATGTGACATGGTTCATGCATTAAAATAGTTGAGAGGTCAGCAGCAGATTATACTTAGCTAAAGAGAAAATGAAAGGTAGTTGTGAAGAATTCCTGCAGAGGGCCGGGGAGTTAGCTCAGTGGTTCCAGCACCTGTCTTGCAAGCGCAAGGGCCTGGGTTTGATCCCTGGTAACCACATACCATACTGGGTGTGGAGACTCACCCCAGCAGCAACCAGTACCACATACCACAGTGCCGGGCGTGGTGGCTCACACCTGTAATCCCAGCACTCGGGAGGCAGAGGCAGGAGGGTTGCTGTGATGTGAGTTTGAGGCTGAGCTCAGGGCCAGCCTGAACCACAAAAGCGAGACCCTGTCTCAAAAAACCTAAAAAAAAAAAAAATTCCTGCAGAGTTTGACACCTAAGACCCAGTGGGGGTGGAGAATAAGAATGGAGATTCCTCCATGTCCTGGAGAATGAGACAGGTTAGGAGATTCAGGAGAGAAAAAGTCAAAGACACCAGGGGACCAAAGATGATAACTAAGAGATGATAGTTGTATATAAAATAATTCAATTCACAGTTAATTAGGCCCAACGGTTTCCAAACACAATCAAGAGAAAAAGAAATCTACATTTGAGTGGATTATAGTGAGACAAAGACGATGAGACTTTTCAAAAGCTGGTGAGAGGACACCATGCAGGCAGGACCCCAGGACGCACGGCAGGACGGGTCGTCATTCTCAGAGTCTCCGGGGAGATCAGATGCTAACTCAGAGCTGTATTCTTGGCAAAAATCTCTCTCTCAAATGAATGTAAATACAGTTGTTTTTAGAATCAATAGAAACAGTTTTCCAGCCACCAAACTTTGTTAAGGAAATTCTGATGGATGTATTTTACGAAAACCAAAGTGCTTCCAAAACATGGAACAGAAGCAAGAAGAAAGGTGAAGGGAAACCTCAGCATGGACTGTGATATCAGTAAACCCTTCAGAATTTAACAAATCATGCGAGGACAAAAGGACACTACAAGAGGAGAAATAAGTAGTTACGCATTCCAAATTCCCCGGATGTGTAGGAAATCTACAAAGATACTTTCTCATCATAATAACAAAATTCCAGAGACAACTCAGAGAAAAGGTTTGCTCTGGCTCATGGTTTTGATATTTCCAGTCCAAAATCGAGAAGTCCTGTGGCACTGAGCCCCTGGCAAAGCCCTTAGACCATGAACCTGGGAGGAAAGAATAAAAGGAAGAGCTGGGGTCACACAAGCCCTTCAGAGGCTTCACCCTGACCACTAAGGGCCCCCATGGAGACACCTCTCCACCAGGGCTACCTAGGGACTAGCCTTTGGGGGACACTACCCTCACTCAAGCCTTAGCAGGCGCTGGTTAACTTTAATCTTGGGTGTCACACACCCATGAAGGTTTCTGGGATGGCCACTGTGTGGCACCTGTGTGGCAGAGACTCCGAGAATCCAGCATTCAGTCCAGGCCTCTGTCCTAAACTCCAGGTGAATACTTTGAACTACTTATTTACATTGCTGCTAAGGTCTGCTAGATTCAAAATTACTGTGTCCTTGGGCTGTGGCCGAGGTGGATTTCTTCCCAATAGGGAAAAAAGGAAAAAATTACATGTCCAAAACTTCACTCAGCTTCCTCCTCACCTTGAAAAAACAGCAAAGATAACAAAGAAGGGACTGAAGATAGAGCATCCCTGGGCTTCATTTCCAGGGCTGGAAAAAAGTCCTTGAAACAAACGACAACAAATGAAACAAGCAGTCTCATTCTGCTGTGTCCCGTCGCCGTCACTGACAGGACTCCTGAGAAATGAGCCTGTGGAGGAGAGGGGTGTCTGCCTCGATTTCTAGAGTACAGTCCATGCTCAGCTCGTTCCACTGCTGTGGGCTGAGGTGAGGCAGAAACATCACCGCTCAAGGGTGTGTTGGGCAACACGCCTCACCTGTGTAGCCTGGGAGAGAGAGAGCCGAGAGGATGGGACTGGGGTGAGGCAGGTCCACAGGGACACCGCTGCGGCCCGCTCTCTGTGCTTCCAGTTGTTGATCCAACACCTCATCCTCACACATCTGGAGGTATGGATCAGGCTCTGCGGACCCTTCCACACTAGTCAGCTTCCGGTCACTGGCACTAAGGACCTAAAAGTGGGAGAGAAGTATTTTGCCTCACGGTCTCAAGATGCCAGTCCACAGCCCCTGGGCCTGAGCGTGGCTGGCGGTGCACAGCCCATCACGGTGGAGCCTGTGCCGGAGGGAGCCGCACACTTCACAGTGACTCGGAAAGACAGGGACAGAGCGTAAGGGCAGGGCTCCAATCCCAACTTCAGGGTCATGCCCCAGCCACCGCTCCCTCTGGGCAGGCCCCTCTGAAGGAGTCCACCGCCCCCGTGGCTCCGCAGGGGCTGCACACGGCCTTTGGGAGACCCTAATGACGGAGCTTTCCAGACCACTTCTCCCTACACCTGCTCCCGTCTCCCCCTGAGCCACAGTCAGCCTGGGTCCCACAGCCGCCTCCTAACCACCTCAGTTCTACTGTCAGCCTTCAGGTCAGTTTCACTTACAGCATCCTGAGTGATCCCTTTTAAAAATTTTTATTTTTATTTTTTGGTGTTTTGTTTATTTCAGTACCAGGGAACAAACTCGGAACCCTGAGCTTGGGAGGCAGGCGCTGGAACCTCAGCTAAATCTCTGGGCCCTCATATTTTTATTTTTAAATGACACGCAATATTTGTACCTATGTCTGAGGTATAGTTTGATGGTTCGCTATGTGTACACAGCATGTCCATGTCCTTAGACACTTACTGTTTCCATGTGCTGGGAAACTCCTCTCTTCCCTTCTTCAGTTATTTTGAAATGTGTCCTAAGTCACTGCGTGAGAGTCCCACACACACCCTCCGCCCTGAGCTCCAGCTCACTTACACAAATCCCTCCAGTCCAACTCCACCTTGGTACAGAGTCCTCATTTAACAAACTGCCCGTTGAGTGACTAGACTTACAACCAAGGTTCACTTTTCAGACTTACAACCTCTCTTTTTTTGTACAGTCCTATACATCTTGTTTTTAGTGTTTCGATTTATTTTTTGCACAAATCACCTTGTTTATACAGTCTAATTTTTGCTGACTGTTCCGTGCAGCACAATACTGTAGCTTTATGTTCTGCTCTGCACTCCAGGCCTGGAGGTAAGAGCTGTGCATATCAAGGCAGAGTCATCCAAGTGGAGTTTCCTTGGACCATCTCTGTTCTGAATGTTGTCATGTGCATGCTGTATTCCAGGTGGGGAACCTACAGCTACATGTTGTTTTTCTTTTCAGACAAAAAAATGTTGAAAGTGTGCATTATTGTTTCAAAACTAAAACAGCATTCAGGTCCAACTGCAGTGCTGGCACTTTGTGATAAAAAGTGGGTTTGGGGTTGCAGTTTAAGCACTTGTCCCTAAAAGATTCGCCATCACTGCCCCACATGACTTTTCATTTAGTGACCAGTCCATTTAACTACTCAGTCCCTCACCCCAGGAACAGGACTCGGTCATTAAACGAGGGATGTGCAGTTACCTAACCTCTCCCTCTCCCGCGCACCACCTTCCCCTCCTCATCTCTGGCGACCACTGTTCTGCTCTCTTCATGAGCCCAGCTCTTCAGCTTCAAGGTGAGTGAAGACACGCAGCACAGGGCTTCCTCAGTGGCCCATTTCACGTTGCACTACATCGCTGCTTCCACTGCACTGCGCCAAAGACAGGCTGCCATTCCCAGTACACACAGTAGCAGTCCATCACATAAATATGTCGCATTGTCTTTTAGAATGGGAAGTCAGGCCACACCCATCTCCTGCCCTCCAGTCCCAAATGGCCCCAGCACACCCAGAGATGGTGCCACGGTCCCTGCAGTGGCTGGTCCAGTGTCCTACAGATCTTCATCTGCACGCCCTGCTGCCCTCCCAGCCCCATTCCTGTGCCTGCCTCGCCCCTGCAGCCTCCAGGCACAGGGGCGTCCACCCTCTTGTCCTTGCACCTTCCACCGCAGGCTGATGACAGACACCCGGAGCCCTCATCAGAGTCCGGCACTGGTGCTGAACGTTCCGGCTCCAGGGCGGTGACAAGTGTGCCTGTTTCCTTTCCAGAGTGCTCGGTCATTGGCACTCTTACAGCTGTGTACAATAGACTGAGATACAGACTCCAAATTTTGAGAAGGTAGCGCACAGAGTGCTGCTCAGGGTCAGAGAGGAGTTGGGTAAGAGCAAAAACTGTAAACCAGAAACAGCTCTGTAATGGGAAGGGTGGAGCTAGGAAGTGAAGTGGTCAGAAGATTCCGGAAGGCTAAGTGGAGGCTGGGCCGGAAGGGAGAGTGCACAGCAGGGCTCTCAGGGTGCTGGGGGACAACACCGGGACTGAGCCCAGAAGTCAGGAAGGGAAATCGAGGCAGAGGAACATTCGGTTTGCTTGGAGAAAGCATTCTTGCATGCAGGAGGCCATCTGAAAGCATACCAAGAGGGTGAATATTTTATCTAGCTCAGAGACTTTGAGGATAACAGTCGAGAGCAGAAAATTGAATTTTTTTTTAAGCAGTGGCTTCAGAGACAACCTATACACATTTCTTAGACGAACTTGATTAGGACAACTAACACCATCCTCTACCAAAACAGTCCCACGTACCTCCTTAGACACAACATAAAGAGTCGGGAGATCTTGTCTAAGACCCCTGGCTGGGTTGCCGGGAGGGGGCAGGGGGTCCCAATGCGGGAACACGTACCCGCCAGAGGGCGAAGGCCGTGCAGTGAGGAGGAACTGCTTGTTTCTGGCAGCTGAGAAACACAGGACGCCGGAGCTGGACACTGTCCAATTTCTGCTCCAACCCCAGCTCCCAACGCTCCCCCCGCCATGTGCCCTTGTGCGTGAGGCTTCGGGGACACTTATAGTCCAGGCCCAACACCCTCCTTATTTTCTGTTCCCTTCAGTCTTGCAGCCAGCTCTCCTCCTTGGGAAGGTGCTGGCTCCGAGTCTGCAGACGGTCAGGAAAGAGAGGAGGTTTATGGTATCACCGGGGCTAACCTGGCTGGTTTGCCGAACTGCGAATGTGTTCAACCTGCAAAGTATCATTCCTGGGATTATGCTAAGCCTTGCAATTAGTTAATAAAAATAACTACACTGAGAAAAGTCCATTGATTCCTCCTAAGGCCCCTGTAGCCTCAGTTTTCACCTCTTCTGGTGTAGCTGCTTTGGATCAGGACCATAGATGGTGCTTCTCCCACAGCAGATGCTGACACAGGAGATCCACAGCGTCAGCTGGCTAAGAGGCGGACAGGTGGGAACACCGGCAGCCGTCCCACAGGGATGCAGATCCGACGACTGGGAAGGGGCAGGCGGTGCGGCCACCCTGACGCCCCAGTGCTGCCCTGCTGCCCTGCAACAGACGCACAAAGCTGGCGAGGGCCTCTGTGCTCCGTCAAGGGGAGAGGTGAGGGCTGGAAACGGCGGCTCATGTCCTAGGCTCACCCGGTGGTCAGGCTCCACGCTACAGAGACAGTGCTCGTCCTGCTGGAGAGAAAGTGGAGAGAAAGCCGAGGCCCTGGACCAAGACCGGCCGTCGCAGCAGCCTGCTTCTCCCTGCTGCGCAGAAGCAGTGGGACCTTCGAGTTTGGAATCAGCGTACGGGAAGTAATTCTCCGGGCAGGGGTGCAAAGTAGGAGCCCAGGTTTGTGTGTCCAAAGCATCAGCGTCTCACAAACAGGTGAGCAAAGAAACAAATAGGACTTTCAAGATGGCCTAGAATAGGACCTCCTCCCCGCCTGCAGCCCCTCCGTCCCCTCCCCCCATCCTACTTCAGCTGCTCCGCTGGTCCCGCCCAGCAAGTCGAAGCTGCTCACAGGCGAGGGAGCGCAGCTCACGCTGAAGTCCGCTGGGAAGGGCATCTCTGCCCCTTCATTCCTTTCCTTTCCTTTCTTCTTCGTTTCTTCCTCCCTCCCTGCCTCTCTCGTTTTCTCCCTCCCCTCCTTTCCCTCTCTTCCTTCGTCTTTTCTTCCCTTTATTCCTCCCTATCTTTCTCCTGTTTCTGCTGAGTCACTTCTAAGTCTTTTCTCTTGATTTTCTCATTGTTCCTTATATTTAACAATAAACATGATGCTCAGATGCAGTGCTGACAACAGCAGATGCAACACACACCATCCTGACTGGCACCACCCCCGGGAGGCAGGGCCAGCCAGGGTAGGGCAGGGGAGTGGGGCCCCGGGGCAGCTCTGCAGTGCCCCTCCCTGCCCTGTGCCCTCCCCCAGGGGATGCTGAGGAGAAGGCAGAGCAGGCCCTGGGCGCTCGGGCCAGCTTGGCCTTCAGGGGCTGCCTGACCTTGGCGCTGCCCTTCACGGCTGTGCCCAGACTCTGAGCTGCAGCTCAGGCTTCGTGAGATGGAGCTCCGAGCCTGCCAGCTCCAACATTCTCCTCTCTGTTCAAGCTCTGGGAATGAAACTAAACCGGATGTTTCCTTGCCAAAGTTTTATGCATCAAATAAAATAATAAACAGAAGAGGAATGATAACATTTTACCTCTTTGCCTGATTTTCTGCTTTACATATATGTAATGCTCCATGCATATGTTTTTAACCCTTGAGGTATACTACAGATATCATAGCCTTTCCTTCAATATTTGAACATCTTTTTGAAAAGTACATCCTGTTGTATAACCACAGTATAATTTTCAAAGGATCAAATGAACCCCGAAGCACAACTGTCACATAATCCACCAGTTACAGTGTTATTTCACCAATATCAGTAAGAAAGTACTATTTTTTCCTGGCTCAAAACCAAATCAACTCACCATTGCATTTAGTTGTCATTTCTTCTTAAGAATTTTTAAAAACCTAGAGAAATTTCTTAGAGAAATTTAATTATGAGAATCTTGAAGCATATAGACCCTGTACTTACCCTGTGCTCATTTGGGACATTTTCTTTCATTTCAAAATTTTAAAGCAGTTTTTTACTTTTTTGGGGGGGGGGATGGTCTCAGTAGCTAAGTTGCCTAGGCTGGACTTGAACTTGTGATCCTCTTGTTTCAACTGATCCTCACAGTTGTGTACCGTGTCTGACTTCCTCATTCATTTTAAAAATCCTGAATGTGCTCTGTATTCTTTAGTAAAAAGAGTTAAGGACAATAAAGAATGTTCTCTCCTGCGCACTCAGATCAGAAGTCTATGGTGTCTTGGTTGCATTTTAAAAGATGTAGTTTTATTAGTTAAGTTATTCTCATAAAAATGAAAGGTAAGAAAAAGGAAAAACAGAAGAAAGGGATGAAGGGAGGAAGAGAGGAAGGGAAGGAGGGAGGGAGGAGGGAAGGAAAAGAAGCGTGTACCATCCGTCCAGAGCCTGACACGCTGCCCTGTCGTGTCCATTCCCCCAGAAGAAAGTCCCCGTGGATGTAGCAGGGGTGAGGGCCACGTCCGCTGCTTATAGCTGTGCCTGCATGTGACCCACTGCCGTGTAACAAACCACCCTTTAGTGGCTGTAAACCGCAGCTCTTTTACGCAGCAGCAACTCTGCGGCCAACAGGCTGTGCTGGCCTCAGCGGGTGGCTCTGCTGTCCCGAGATCCCTGCTGAAGCGGCTGCCATCGGGCACTTTGGGTGGACCGCCGGTGCCCTCTCCCGTGGACTGGGGCCGCAGCTGGGTCCCCACAGCACAGCTCTCCTCTCGTGGGCTCTCGGGGCTCTGAACTGACCAGACTGGAGTGAGACTGGGAGCTGCCTGGCCTTGGAAGCCTGGTCTAGACAACGACGAGAGAAAACTGTTCCCGCTACTTCACAATTTGTGGTCAAACTGAACTCTCAGTCTAGCCCCAGTTGGAAGTGCGGTGAATTCCCTCCAGGGAGAGGAGCTGCAAGGACACACCGCACACAGCACACGGCACATGGCACACCGCACACCGCACACTGTGGGCTGGGCGTAGTTCGTACAGCTGACTGTGCAACTGATGGACCATGTCTGACAGCCCGGTGCCGTGGCACTTCCAGCTTCCAAGTTACGGTGGCGCTCCCCTCAGCTCCCAGGGCCTCAGTGAGCCTGACAGTTAGGACTCGGCTCTGCCCGGCGGTGACTCGTGCCCTTTCTTGGGCATTTTGGAGACAAAAGTGGAGTTCACCCAGCTGTGCCTGAGACAGAGACCAGTGTGCATGGGCAGAGCTGGCCAGGGCCGAGCACACGCGTGTGAGATCACAGAAAACCCAGTCCTGGGAGGGTACTGACCTGGAGTTAATGTGGAACTGCAAGCACTTTTGGTACTGAGTCGTGATTTCTTTTTCTTCCTCCTCAAATGTTTCAGAGGAGATATTTTAAGCCCACTGCAGTATTAACTCATTAAATCTTGAAGACACCTGAATGTCTCAGTCACTGAACCACCAGGCGCTGGTAGTCAGAGTCACCTGTTTTCTGAGTGTGAGGCTGGAGCACCGGGTCCTCTTTGGGCTTGAGTGGACTCAAGCCACGCTATGATCGGGCTCCTGTCAAGGTGCCCAGAGGCTCTTTCGGGAGCACGGACCTGATGGATGCGTGTGCTGTGTCTTTGCTGCCTCACAGCAGGGTTTACCTGCCACTGCCCTCTGCTACTTCCACTCAACACTGTGAGCTCTTCCCAAACGCCTGCTGAAAGAATAGACAGAAACAGGAAACATGGACTCACTCAGTTCGCTCCTGGCTGCTATGGGCCAATTGGAAACTTCCACATCCTTTTATTTCCTGTTCCTTCTCCATCATCTGAATCTCCCAGGTCAATTTTTTTGCTTGACTTTCCCATGCAAATTATTATAATTGGTAGCAGTGCCAGTTTGAATTGTCCTTTATCATAGTTACTTTTCTCACTGCTGAGACAAAGTACCTGACACCTGAAGTTAAAGGAGGAGAGGTTTCTTTCAGCTTGCAGTTTGGAGATGCTTCTGTTCATAGTTGGCTGGCTCCGGGGAGGGTGGCGCAGCAAAGCAGGGCAGGCGGGAGGCAGCTGGCAGCGAAGCAGCAGCAGCCCTCTTTCTGTCCCTCTAGTCTACCCAGGCTGCCCATCTTTAGCACAGGTAGTGTTCATGCCCAAGGAGGCCTTCCCGTGCTCCACACCCAGAACTGTGCCAGCCAATAGGCAGACTGCTTTAGAAACCACACAGCCCTGATCCCAAAATCACCCACTCTAGATCCAGCCACCTCTGAAAATCTCCATCTGTGACTGCATGAGACTTTGGGGGGACATCTAGACATAAGCCATGACATCATTCATTTCTAAAAATGATTAATATTCACTGAATAGGATAGTGAATGGAATTCATGCTTTCAATGCAGTTTTTAAAAATTTAAGTATCACGATTACTCACAGTGATAGTCTTAGTTAAAACAACAAAGAAAAGTCAAAACTCTATCCATACGCTGTGCACCCAAACAAATCAGTTTCCATTGTTCTGTCTCCTTTCAGGCCTGGACCATGTGCACACATAACTCCTGTATAATTGCACTTATTTCTGTAGCTGTCTTTAAGTACTGAGCCTTCCTAACTTCCTTTCTTTTAGCTAAAGTGCAATCACTTTCCTCTCAAGTAGCCACCAAGACAATGATATCCATGATAACAATGACACGGCCGTCACCTGCGCTCCTCCGACTCTGGACCAGTGCTGTACACACTGCTTTTCTGATCCCCCAAACGGGGGTGAGCCAGACAGAACTCTCACCTGAAGTCACAAAGCTAGAGAAGCATACCAGCAGTACCCATTGCCATTCACTCTTAACCAATTGCTTCACTGTCCAACTATACAGTTTAACCATTCACCTCATCTTAATCCCATAGCAATCCCAAACTATTATCACCCCAGTAAGGAAACTGAGGGTCAGAAAGGCCAAGTAACTGCCTCAGGTCCACACAGCTACACGGTAGCAGAACTGAGAACTTACCCTAAGCTCCTGACTGCAAAGCCCAACTCGACCAGGATTGGGGGCTGGATAGGAAACTTCTCTAACCGACTGCAGGGCCTTCGTCTTCTGCGTTTTTCTCACCACTTCTATGCAGAGGAGAATTTCTTTCTTCTAATGTTGTTCAGGCCAAGTTTGGAATCAAAAACAGTAATAGGTGGTTTGGAGAAGTTAAAGTGATATGCTAACTTAAAATTTATCAAATAAGTGAAATACACATTACATACATTGGAAATTTCCTAGCAGACAGGTCTAAATCTCAGGTAGGTACTGTGTATATCAGGGGATCAATCTTGATCTCTCTGCTTCTTTTTGTTTTCACCCACTCATCAACTTACTATTTCAAAATGCCACCATAATCTTAAACAGAGGCCTGACCTTTGACAGAGCCAGTGCTTCAGTCTTCAGACTCTCACAGCTCCTGAGGTGGTGAACTTCTGTCTGATGCAAACTCAATGTGCAGAGTGCAACTGGGCATTTGGTTACTCTCTCAACATATAAGCAAAGCATCCTTCCTTTCGTCTTTCCTTCTCCGTTTTGAGCAGGAAGTGTGTTCTAACAGCCTGCCCTGGGGGTGGGTGGAGCACCAACTTGACTGGTCTTGGCGTTCTGCTCTGGAGGGCTAGTGGGCCACCTCTGGTGTCTGAGTGTGTCATGAAGGTGTAGCTTTGAGATGGTGCATGGCCTTCCCCCTTCCTCACTGGTGCTGCTTCCTTTGATCAATTTCCTGGTCTCCATGAGCTGAGCCACTTTTCTCCACCAGCCCTTCTTCCACTACGCTCCTGCCTCAGAGCCTGCTAGCCACAAACTAAAGCCCTGAACAAATGAACTTCTTCTGGTTATGGGTGTCAAGGGCTGTGTCCTGAGATAGGAAAGCTCACTAGTACAGGCTAAATGATCAGATTTTAAAGTCCTTTGGTGGTTACTCCACTGAGGGCAAAAGGAAAACGCAGGACAACAAAATCCTGGGCTCCAGGGTGAGCCCAAAGAGGGACTTCCAGGAGGAAGATATATAGGATAACAAGGTGGACCTCTTTCCGGAAGTAGTGCACTGGAAAGCTAACCTGGAATTAATCGAGAGGATTTCATTATACTCTGGCCTTCACAGTGCAAACTGGGTGTTTTCTTCCAGCTGCTTCCCTCCGGTACCTCCTGGGGCTCGAGCACAGGAGGAGCTTGTAACCACCAGCTTCAGAAAGCAGCTGGCTCTCGGTCCTCTTCCTGGGTGTCAGCTTTGTCCTTCTGGATGAACAGAAGACAGTCAGAGGTTGACAGACCAAGCAAGGTGGGCGACTGGGGACAGCTCCCCAAAGAGGTGGTCTATGGTTTTGTACAAACACATGTGGCACAAGCCACATGAAGCAGGAACAGTACCAACAAAGGGACAGAGGGAACATGGTGTGTGTGTGTGTGTGTGTGTGTGTGTGTGCGTGTGTGTGTGTGTGTGTGTGGCTGTGTGTGTGTGTGTCTGTGTGTGTGTGTGGCTGTGTGTGTGGGGGGGTGGCTGTGTGTGTGTGTGGCTGTGAGGTTGCCAAAGGTGTGGCCTGGCTGTGGATGGTCTGTGGGCACTGTGGGCAATAGAGAGCCTTTCCATGTGCATGAGGGAAACCGACTTCTAGAATATTCTGGCCACAGTGGAGGATAGGAGACCCTGGGCCACTTTTGTGGGAGACGCTGTACCTCTTCTTCTCCTGTGGCGTTCCACCTCACTGAGCAGGACACGTCCAAGCCCTATCAGGAGTGTTTCCCTGTGGAGGTGTAGAGAGAGTGCTCCCTATGGGTGAAGGGGACTCGGGTCAGGTTCTGCCTCGAAAGCATTTAATTTCCAACACAGCCTCACTCGAGGGTTCTGTGATTCTGGGTTTTATGCCTGGGGAAGCGGAGCACAGACAAGCTCAGCAGCTTGACTTAGGTTACAGTGTCTGGGGAATGGGTGGGGAGGGACGGCCACGGCAGTCAGGCAGCTGAGCTGCGATGGGAACCGCCAGGCCAGGTTGTCCCTGGTGTAGAAAGGGAATAGGCATGAGCATTAGGAGATCAGGTGTCTGTCCTGGGCAGGTCCTGACTTGTTTTGTGAGCTGGAGACTCATTTCACCCCTTGGAAGTCCCGTCTCCTTGTATTAGCATGAGGGTATTAATAGCAACCTTGTAAGTCTCAGGAGTGTTGGACACAGCCACAAGCACCAACTGAGTGAGCAGGAGGATCCAGAAGGGACAGGGCGGAGCCACTGGTTTGATTGACCTTGAAGAAAGTGTCCAGTTCATGAACAAGAATAAAATAAGAACCAAATACGTGACGATATTCCTGGGACAAGCCTTGGGGCAGAGGTGCAGGAGGGTGGCAGCTCTGTGCCTTTAACACCTGCCAGTTCTGGAAGGGCTTACATTTGTTGAGATCCTGTCACACCCCGATGCTGTACTCTGGCTCACTGGCTGTTCACAATCCTGAGTCACGGAGTTCTGCACACACTTTGGTTTTCAGGCTGCATGTACTTTGCTGAAGCTTTATCTGTGTTCAGACACAGATGTCCACAAAACCTGGCTGCAGTCTGTGCCTGGCACAAAGCTATGGCCCCTCAGGGAGCGTGGCTTGTTTGCTGCCCTTCCTTGTCCTGCTTCCGATGTTCCCCTGAACTGCGCTCACCTAGAGCTGGGCTCCATGTCCACGTGGCCCAAGGAGCTCACACTTTAAGTTCCGATTCACAGCCTGGGATGTGTCTGTTCGCTCCTCATTACCACAAAGGAACGCTGAGCCGTGCTCCGAGGATCTGCAGGTCAGGGTGGGGCGCCTGCTTCTACCCCTCAGCTCTCGTGCGGGCTCCTCATTGGGTCACAGCATAGGGATGACAGTGGTGGCACTATGCATGCCAGTGTGGCCACCGCAGGAGGCAGGAAGCAAGGAGCTGAGAGGCACTGAGCTTCGGCTGCTCAAGAACTGCCCGGGGGTCCAGAGAGAAGGGCTTCAGTCATGTCGCTAAGACGGTGTCCTCCATGACCTCAGGACCTGCAGCCAGGCTGCCCTCCTGATACTCACACCCTGGCTACCATGCGCCTGACACTAGGCCCCACGGGTACAAACTACATCCAAACATGGCACTGAACTATGTTGGGTTTCAAAACTCTTTTTTCTTTGGGTGAAAGGAAACATGTTGAAATAGATATCCATAGAAAAGAGATCAAAACTGGCATATGCAAAATGTTAATTCTTCCTCTTTCTATTTTTCTACATTTTCTATCTTTAAAAGTTTTCATCAGTAAGATTGCTTTAATAAACATACATATTTCTTTCTTCTAAACTCATGTTGTGAGGGCATAAACTGAAAGTTCATAATAAAAATAAAAATAATTCTTTTTAATACTTTCCCTTATCTTGGATTCTGGAGTAGTTTTGGAGGTTTCTAGAAGCTAATGTTTTCTACTTTCTTATCTCAGGTGTATTTCACTTAGGATTAAAGTGACAGAGTATGTTTATTTTCCTTTGTTAGAACAATCATCAATAGCAATGAATGGAAATGCAGTAGACATATCGAGACATTCAGCTTATTTTGATCATTCTGTGGCTTCCCTGGGCTTAAGGATGACCACAGTACTGACTATGCCCTGGACTGTGAAGAACTCTCTCCACAGTGCTTCCTTCTGAGGCTTATTCCAAACCAGAATCCATGCGGAAGGCTTACAAAACCTGTTTTGGCAAATGCCCAGCGTGTGGGCTACACGGAGAGTGTCGAAAACTGTGCGACCCCTAGTGCTGTTCATTCCTGGAAATCAGTGTCAGGTCAACAACGTGGAGGTTGTCCCTGCTTGCCTGCTCTGACCACTAAGGTCAGAGGGGGTCCCCTGACCCTGAAGCCAACGTAACTGCCCTGACAAACAACCCTGCAGTGTGGGAAGGGGCTCTGGGCCACCACTGGCCCCAGACTGCCACTTCCCCAGATGGGGATACCGAGGCCACAGATGACCTAAGGCAGTGGTTCACTGAGTGGGCATTACATGCATTTGAAGCAGAAGAACCAGGTCTCTCACTAACCTGGCTCATCTACTCATTCTAAGAGAACCTCCTGGAGCAGAACCAAAGTGGTTTTGGAAGGGACCAAGCGTGCTAAACTTTCCTGGATGACCTTTTAGCTTTCTCTCTTCCCACTATGTTGGCAGTGGATAGAGCGGGTCAGTGACTAGTTAATGATGTGGTGATGGGTCAGCGACTGGTTAATGATGTGGTGATTCGTCCATACACAACCACACAGTCATCCCTTTACCTGTGTTCCCTCCAGCCTTAGCAGGTGGCACTGGAAACAAAGAATCGGTCATAGTTACGACCACAGGGTGTTTCAGCAAAGAGGAAAACCTACGAGCCGGTGCACCTTGAATAGAACTGAGGCTCGATCTGCAAAATGAAACCGAAACACACCACAAATAAGGAGAATTTTCTTTTATATATAAAGGTGAAGTAATAGAATAGGGCAAGAGCAACTCAAGAACATAATTACCCCTCCAGCAAAACAACATGGATATGGTGCCACACGAGTCACAGCATGGCGGGTCTCGGCTTTGAGAGAGAATGTCTAGCTCATCCTCTGAATGGTGCTCTGTTGCCGCACGTCTCGAGCTCCCGCACGGCCCTTGCCTCTTTGTTCCCTCAGTTTATATCGCCTCTCCGAACAAAAGCAGCTCTCTGCTAGGAGCTATCCCTGCTCACACCCAGATTCTATGGCAGGGACCAGCCCCTCCCAGAAGTCGGCATGTAACCGTTAGCAGTGAAAGGTCCCACAGGAGGGGTCAGTTCCTTGTGTGAGCAAACAACGTGTCTACCACATTTCGGTTTTAAAAACCAGAGTCTATTCCGAGACACTACCAATGAGGCCAGCTGGTTGACATTCCTCCCTCACCCTGCACAAGCTCTTTTACATTACCAGCTCTGTTACATTAACCCTTACAGGGCTGGGCCCAGGGTACTCAGGGTTTCCAACCCGAGCTGTGGAACTAGACTAGCTGGGTTGGAGTTTTGTTCTGCCACTGACGACCCACTTGGCCTCAGACAAGTGAATCAGTTCCATGTAAGCAGCTTGACCTCTCTGTCCTCAACTTTTCATCTGCGAATGGAGATGTTTCTCTTTCCTACCTTACACATGAAGCACTTCGATGGACATGGCCACACGGTCATAAATATCGACTAGCAGTGAGTTCTCAGAAATATTTACAGAGAAAGTTATTAAGAGGAAAAAGCGATAACTACTACCAGGAGGAGAGCTGTGGGGTCCCAGGTCCCCCGTCTCCCATGTCTGGCAGCTGCAGCCTCTCAGATGCTGAGGAAGGGCAGGAAGAGCGTGCGTCTTCCACGCAGCCCACATTGTCCTAGAGCCACGCAGAGAAGGTCCGGTCTGCACCAAAACAGCTCATCATCTTCTCCCCGATGAACAGCTAAAACACTCCGGTGTCCCACAAGAGGAACTTCCAGTGTCTACACCTCTGTGAGGATCCTGGGTTTGACCCAGTCCATGGGGTCATCTCTGCCACTGGAAGGGAACAGAGGCCTCTGGTGGCTCCTCGTGCCCACAGGCCGCTGGAGGTCCCAGCATCGCACAGCCCCCAGATCATGGCCCCGAAGCAGCCTCACTCCCCACTGCCCACAGCTGCAGGCCGTGTCTGGTCTTGCCTGCTGCTGAGAGCCCTGGTCCTCACTGTGCCATCCTTTCTCTTTAATCATCAGCTATTTTTAGGATTTTGCACCCCACATATGAGCCTGTCACCTCCTGGCTACATTCCCTTGCCAAGGTTGCCACAACAGAGTACAGGTCAGATGGCTCAACAGGAACAAACTCCCCTTGGCGATCAGGACAGACACTGGTCTCTTTAGAGACCGTCTTGACCTATATCTGCACATGGCCCCACCTCCAAACACTGTCCCCTTCTAAGACCCCAGCTGTTAGAATTTCACTGTGCAGAGCTGGGGAATTCCATTCCTCCCATAACACCTACAGTTAACTCTGCGTTCTTAAAGTAGATGTAGATTTTTCAAGAAAAAGAGAGAGGAACGGGTGAGGATGATGGAGGCGGATGAGAGTATGCCCAGGTGACAGGAGCCCTTGCTGACTGAGCAGGGTGGCCAGTCCTGTGACTAGTCAAACATTCAGAGTCATTCTGGAAAACTCAGGAGCCCATAGTGACCCAGAGGAACCAGAATACCTTGGGTGGCACTGGGGCATAGGGTCCTGACCTCCTGCTCACTGGTCACTATGACACCTGTGACAGGTGTGTGTTAAACCTGCTTCCTGAAGGTTCTGGGTGTCTGGCTGCCTTTGATACCTTCGCACAAGGCACTGGGCATCAGCGTGGAGATCTGCACTGCAGAAAGTGGCCTCTGACCAGCCCCTGGCCGAGCCCCACTCCCTCAAGTCTGGGATGAGATGCTGCAGTTTGCTGCCCTTCTCCACTATGCTGTGTTCTGCAGCCAGCTTGCTAATCTCCCTGCTCAGCTCTGACACCCAAGAAAAGCTGGGCGGGTGCAGCTGCCCTGTGGCCTGTCTGTACATACCAGGTCAGTAAAGCTTGGGTAGAGTGACAGTGGCAGCTGCTGCTGGCATCGGGGGGAATCGAGCAGTTAGTTCTGTTTTGGAGCCTCAGTGGCCCGTACATCATTACAGCCTGGCCACGCGGAGGGAGGCCACATAACCCCCACTTGGGCTGAGCACCGTTCTGAGCTGCCTGCCAGGGACCCCGTGAGGACACCTCAAGGCCTGTGGAGGCTCTGCCCTCAGCTTCTCTACTCGGCGACCTCCCAGCTGTCCCTCTGACTTTGCTCTGCTGGCCCTGTCTGCAACAGCCTGGGTTTAGCTGCCAGACAGGACAAGATCCCAAGCTTGAAGGAGAAAGAAGAGGAATTGTTCGGGGAGACCAATGGGGGCTGGGAAGTCCAGGGCCAGCGCCAAGGACAAGGACCCCACGAGGGTACCACTGTCCAGGAGGAGGCAGAAACTCTCCTCCTGGGATGACACCCTGCTCTCCGGCAAAGACCCAAGGTCCCTGCTGAAGCGGGGCATGCGCCACATCAGCTTCAGCTTGGTTACCAAAGGAATGACGGATGTCCCTGACTTCCTGTGGGGCTTGTCTGAGGTCCAGAAGCTCAACCTATCCCACAACCAGCTGTGGGTTCTCCCGCCTGAGGTGGGGAGGCTGACTCGGATCGTGGTTCTGAACCTGTGCGGGAACCGGCTCAAGAGTCTGCCCCGGGAGATCAGCCTCCTGCAGAGCCTCAAGGTCCTGTTTGCCAACATGAACTGCCTGGCGGAAGTCCCCGCCGAGCTCAGCCTCTGCAGGAGCCTGGAGGTACTGAGTCTGTCGCACAACTGCCTGTCCCAGCTTCCTGCCAGCCTCGCCGACCTCTCCAGGCTCAAGAAGCTGAACCTGAGCAACAACTGCTTCGCCCACATCCCCCTCTGTGTGTTCTCCCTGAAGCAGCTGGACTTCCTGCACGTGGGCTCCAACCGCCTGGAAAACATCGCTGAGAGCGTCCAGTGCCTGGCCAGCCTGCAGATCTTCATCGCAGAGAACAACAACATCCGCTCCTTCCCCAGGTCGCTGTGCCTCGTCTCGAGCCTGGAGCTGCTGAACCTGAACAACAATGACATCCAGACCCTCCCAGACGAGCTGTACCTGCTGTGCAGACTGGGGAGGATCGCGTGGAATCCCATGGACAAGGGGCTCCACATTTCCCGTAACCCGCTATCCAAGCCCCTGCCGGAGCTGGTGGAGGGTGGCCTGGAGATGCTTGTCAGCTATCTGAAGGACAAAAAGCACAGCTGAGGTGGACATGGGAGGTCTGGACAGTAGCCGGCTCATAGGGGCCTGGGAACCGCGGCACCCGCCAGCCTAAGCATGTGCACTCCCCGTAGCGGTAGCGTCAGTCAGTGCTTCGTTCCATTGGCCAAACCCTTGTTGAGCGTCTGCCTGTCGTTGGAAGGGCCTGCTCTAACCCTGTCTGTCTCACTGACCTCCAGGATGCCATGTCCGCCTCACTCCCAGCGGAACCTGAGGCAGGCTTTTGGTTTTTGCCAAAGAGAGCAAGTTGTGCTACATCTTCTGAGGAGCTAAGGTAGGAAAAGAGGTTTGAATTCGATGTTATTTGAAGATAAAATATTTGCCGAGTGAGCATTATACGCTCAGGATGGTCTGAAACACAGGAACCACCTGTTTCCAGCTGTTTTTTACCCTTGAATCAGAGACAACATATAGCCAGATGGTAGCAGCAAGACAAGGACCTGTGCCCCCCACGACAGAGGGTCTTTGGGATTGCAGGGCAGGATGGAGCTGGGCTTCAGGGTGCCGCCAAGGACCAAAACAGGCAGAGCTCTCTTGGAGTTCCAGGGGAACAGCCCCCCGTCTTTATTCTTCACAAAGGCCGGCAGGGTGGTGCTCAGCTGCTCGGTGGGAGTCAGGGGTCTGTCAGTGGTTTCCAGATAATAAAGACAAACTGACTTCAGTGTGCAGTATCTACCTTCTTTTCTGCTGTCTCCCTCGGGGGTCATCTGGTCCATGTTTGCCGGAAATACCAGCCCATCCCTAAATCTCCCTATCCACTGCTCCCTGGATTTGCCCAGATAAGTTGATCACTCTGTGGGGACCAGGTGAAACACAGGTAAACCATTCACAGGAAGTGATGACCTTACCAGGAAGGGGACCCAGATAAGAGGAGTCTTTCTTACTTGGTTTTCACAGGTGGGCACTTAAAAAATGAATTTAGTGGCATTTGGAAGCTCTTTACACAAAGGTGCCTGTGTTTTTCTTAAATCTGTTTTGCTCTTGATGTTAAGAGCACACAGTTGTCAGACAGCGACCTTGGGCAAGCAGACAGGGGCTCAGGCACCAGGCACCAGGGTCACAGGATATTCCTGCCATGCCCCAGATATGACCCGCTCCTCTGGGTTAAAGGGCCAAAGGAGGGAGGGGCAGGAAGGAGGCACTGGAGCCTGGGCTGAGAACTCGGAGCAGGGGCGAACCTCTGTGTGTTCTACCAAGTGCTCAGGCTCAGGAGAGGAATCAGAGCCACACGGTTTCCTCCGCGTGCGCAGTAACTCAGGAGCCTGCTAACTGGAGATCAGGGCAGGGGCACCACGCTGCGCCACACAGCTGCACCTGTGAGCTGGACTCTGAGGGAGCAAAGATCACAGTGAGAAAAGTCAGCAAGCCCTTCTCCCCTGCAGCCTCTGAGCCTTGTCTGCCCCGCTGTGCCCACTAGGAAAGGGCAGGGGCAGGCTGGGTGCTGCGCAGCCTTCTCAGCTGAGTCTGGGCAGTCAGAGCCAGCTGCCTTCTTGTTTTTTAAAGCTGCCTCCAGGGGGTCGCAGTAGTTTATTGATGGGAGTGACTTTTCCCAAAAGACCCCAAAGTCAATTTTCCCGTCCTAAAAGGAGGGAGCCGACTCCTGCTGTGATCACCAGATTCCACAGTCCCATCTGCACTACCACGACTGAGCTCCGCCGCCTGACTGCTGCCAGCGGAACCGCGGATGGCGCCAGTACCGCGTGAAGGCCGCGAAAGAAGCCTCTTCAAATCCTGCCCCAGTGGCAAGTGGCGAGCTCCACGTCCCTGCCAGGCACACCGGAGCACTCCCACCCCCAGCCGAGACTATTTAAAGCTCTCAGTGGAGTTCTCACTGCACCTCCTGACTCCCTGGGAACCCGCGGGTGAGATTTCCGCTGGGGAACAGGGCAGGACACGCACGGGGCTTTGGCAGAAGCACACACAGCTGTCGGACCGACACTGCGTGTGTCTGGGCTGCGCCTGCTCACGTGTGCTGCTGCAGACAGAACCCCTGGGGCTGTCTCTGCCCTTCCATGACCTTGCTATTGGCGGAAACTGCAGGAGAGCGGCCTTGCCCAGCCTTCCTGCTGAGCAATCACTTGGTCCCCCTTCAAGCCTCTCTGCCACTTGATCCCTCAGTAGCTGGACTCCAGGGAGGGAAGGCATAGTTTGAAGGTGACCCAAGAGCTTATTATACTTTTTATAAGGAAAAAATGGTGTCAGTTTTGACTGCCTGATTCCATGGGTGTTTTTCAGAAGTAGAACAGCAAGGATTTCTTTGTTAGCACTCCGAGCAGAGGAAGTCACAAACGCATCGTCGCTGCCTGTTGTGCTTTAGATATAGATTCTTTGTGAACTGTGAACGCTACTTTTTATTGACAAAGCGAAGTGCTGGGCCACACACTGGTTAACAAAACAGCAGCGTGGAGGGGTTGGATGGGACCTCCCCATCTTTGCTCTCAGGTCCCCAGCTGCTGACTGTCTGGAAAAGCTTTTGCTTCTCTTCTGTATGTTGGTTGCTGCCACATCCAAGTCACTTCCAGGTATCCAAGAGCTTCTGGAATCAAAGCTCAGAGGATGGCAACTCTGGCCATGGAGTATATAGTTAGTGGAAGAATAGGAGCTAATTGGGTGCTTGATGTGGGAGCCTAGTGCTGGGGCTGTTTTCATGTCACTCAGACCCCAGCACAGAGGCCTCTCACTATGAGCTCAGAAATACCTTTCAAAGCAGTTGCGGCTTATAAGCACACAAGCAAACAAATTCTGTGCTCCTAAGAAGTCTTTGAAAAGACACATCTGTTCAAGGAATAATACTGCTAAGTGCATTGCATGGCTGCATATTAGGGAGAAAAATGCAGTCATTACCAAGCTTGTTGGCTTGATACACGGCTAACGGGAGCAATGCGCTCCATTCACAGCAGTTGGGTAAAGGACGGCCTTTCTGCAGCAGCCGGAGACGGAGGGCCTTCACCGCGCAGCTGGACTCACAATGAAGTCGTGCACACACCGGGGAAGGCACCGCAAGGGCAAGCCGCCGTTATGTGTAGGAATTCATGAAGAGACATGCTCCTCTTTGGCACCGGTGACTGTGTTCGGAGGTCCATCCCACACGCCCTAAAGCAGCTGCTGAACATGCAGGCTCAGGACACGGAGGAGGAGTGAGCGGTGCTGGCCGGGCATCCGAAACACATCCAGGCCTCTGCACTCGGAGTCTCGGGTGAGCGAGGCCGCAGCCAGAGCGCGCGCTTTCTGCCATCCCACACAAGGACCTGAGGAGTCCTTGGACTCCATGGAGTCACTGATATCCTCTCCCAAAGGCTAAAACAATAGAATACCAATTTGGAAAATGATGATAAAAAAGAAACAAACAAAAGAGCAAAGACCTAAGCTGTCAATTAAAACCAATACGACAGTACTAAGTACTGAGTTCTGCCATCTGTCCGCACTACGTGAATGTCCAAGTTCTCTCCGATTTCTTATTCTAGGAATTATTTTCAGCAGTCTATAACATACGTCTGAAACAAAATTTAATATGCAAATAAATTATAGTATCTTTGATATAGCTTTATAATTATAATTAATCCAGGAACTCCAAAGCCAGCTCTTTCATATAGCAGAAGAAAATAAAATAAAATTTAGAAGAACACAAAAGCTATTATACGCAATAATGGAAATAATCTTGGCCTGAGAGTGAAAAACCATTCTACTAGTGTTCTTTTTAAGTCATCCGTCAAGCTGCACATTGAAGCCAAAGCACTACTAATTAAAGGAAACAGAACAGCACAGTACTAACAAGGGGTAGAGAGAGGGCGCAGAACGCAGCAGTAAGAGCGGGGACATCGCTAAGCCAGCGTAACTGAAAGTGATTAGCATGAAGCTTGCCTTGCAGATTTTTTAGTGCTGTCATAGGAATCGACTTGAAAGGAGAGTTTGTTTCCTACTGCTGCTCAACTTGCTTTTTATTTTTGCACAGAACAAAATATAAGAAGCCACTGGAGGGGTCTCAGAGTATTTCCTGGGACTTGTGAGAGAAGCGTACATTACCCACAGTACGGGAGTGCGGGCCTTGGTCTTCGGTGCTCTGCTGTGTGGTCTCCAGGGACCTGGGTGCCTCAAATGTCAGAGTGTGGGGCACGCCCCTGTGGGGGCTCCTGATGCCCTGCCCACCACTGTGTCCCCTCCCTGCTCATGTGCCAGAGAAGAGGCCCACACGGAGTGGGGAAGCTCTGGCTGAGCGCTGCATGTGGAACCCTCAGCATTTTCTGAGCATCTGTATGCCTGAAGGCCGAGCAGTGCCTACCTGGGGAACCCACATGGAGCACACTGCTGCCCCCCAGCGCCCAAGTCCATGGGCAAAAAAGGGCAAGGCTACCCTGTGACAGCGCCTTAGAGATGGGAGGCAGTTGGCTACACCTGGGCGCGAGGATAGAGGGGCGAGTTGTGCTCAGTCGCATTAGATACATTGTCATAGTTGTTCTATTTTATTACTAGCTATTGCTGTCAATCTTTTTCTGTGTCTAATTTATAAATAAACTTTATAATAGATAAATCTGTGTAAGGAAAAATTATCCCTGTAGGATTCATTACTGTCCCATTTCAGGCATCCCCTGGGAGTCCTGGAAAGGATGACTGTGTCAGAAATGGAGAAAAAGTAAAGCAGGAAGAAAGATTAGAAGTGTCCAATCAAGGACGGCCACAAGAGAGCCTGAGGATCCGTGTAGGACAGAGTTCTGCAGGCAGCGAGGGCTCAGCCAGGTAGATGTGTTGGGAAGAAATATCCCGGCAGAAGGGAGGTCACGTGGAGAGGTAGCCATGCACCTGGTGCATCTGTGGAACAGGAAGGCGTGGCTGAGCGGAGTGAGCACAGGGACACTCACGAGGTCACACTGAGGCTGCGAAAGGCGCCTGTGAAGCTTTGGCGGTGGGGAGGCTTCGGCTTTCTGTCCAAGAGAACTCTGGAGGCCTGAGAGACAGTGGAGAGGCTCGAGAGGGACCTGCTATGGCGCCGAATGGGGAAGGGTGCGGGGCGCTCTCAGCTCGCCAGGTGTGAGCGACACAGACTCTCAAATGCATTCACCTGGAGGGTGAGGCAAAGGTCTAGGGGACAGTTCTGAGTCAGGAATGAGGTTTAGAAAAACACACCAGCAAAACATACAGGAAAAAGTTTTTTTTTTAAAGTGCTCATTATGAAGGGATTGAATAAAAATGGCGATTTTTCCCTTTCTATGATGACTCTCCCAGGGCTACACTGCGTCACTTGAAAATTTCCCACCGCGCTGACCTTTCCAGGTGGTGTTCAAAGGAGATATTCCTCTCTCCAGAGCCCACGTCTGCACCTGAGAAGGTCCTCGAGTCACCGGGTGGTGGGAGGAAAGGGTTCCCTCAGGCCACAGACACCCCAGCTGAAGGAGCAGCAGCTGCAGGGGCACTGGGCCCGGCCGCTCCCCGCCGCTCCCCACTCGCCCCACTGGCGTCTGTTTTACTCGGTCATCAGACGCAGACCCTCGAAGAATCACCCTCCAGCCTCGGTCTCCCGTCCCTCTCCATTTTTCAGTGGTTTCAAGAACAGGAGCGATCGCTAAGTTTTCACACTTCACGTTTAAATTAGAGGAAGGACAGCAAAACCGACACGTGTCCTATATCCTCTCAGCACTCAGGGTGGGAAAACCTTCCTTCCATCCTTCCTATGAACACAGTTCGGATGAGGAGCCGGCCGGCACCCTCTCCTGTCCCTGCCCGCAGCCTGGGCTTCCCCGGCCCGTCCTCTGGGACTCTGATGGGTATCAGGTTTTTTTCTGACCTGGTTCCGCGTGTCCTGTCCACAAACTGAAAGCACAAGGGTGGCTCGGGTATGCGTGGAGGGGAGGGAGCGTCCCTGGCTGCCGTCCGGAGGCGCCCTCTCCCTCCCCAAGACAGGGCTCCTTCCCCACCTGGCAGGACTTGAGCCCTTGTTTCTCTCTGTTGCTGTTTATAACACAAAATGACGTGCAATTTTCAAAATCAAAGAAAACGTCGGGGCGCGTGTGCGTTCACTCTCTCGGTCAGACGTTCTGATTGTCGTCTATGCCTGTCTCATGTGAGGTGCTGGAACGAATTCTGACCTGGAGTTGGTGCAGAGAGGCTGATACAGCCCCAGGGGTGCCTTCTCCCCGGGGCCCTCCTCCCGGTCTGTGCTGGACCAAGGCAGGTTTGTCCCACCCTGCAGTTCCGTCTCCACCGGACAGGGATACGAGCATCATTTCCGATGTGATCGCTGCTGTTCTGTTCATGTGTCGATGCAGTTTAAAAACTCTCCGAACCTGCTAACAATCTACTTTTACAACTAGACTTTGGGAAGATGAGAGGCAAACGGAAAGAGATAAAAACTCTTGAAGCAATACATTTGCAAATCTAGTGGAAACATTGGGAAGAAGATTCACTAATCCACTGGGTGCGTGGCTTTGTGTAGAGCTACACTTCTGCGGACGGGGAGAGGATTCGGAGCCAGGTCGCACGGCCAGGGTCGCTAGAAGCAAATGTCGACCTCGGGATGCAAACTCTGTCTTCGTTCATCTTCAGTTCTAGGAATGATGCCTGCCCTACTTACTCACCAACACGAGAAGGCATAGAAAAGTACAGGGATGACAACCCAGGGCTCACGTGCTGTCAGCCCTGTAAGAACAGTTCTGGTGGGATTTTAAGCTTGGGAGATGGACATTATTGTAAATTTTGTGCCAAAATAGACTTTCTGATGTTACAGCAACACTGGAGCATCTAAAGCTTGAATTCGCATATGATGTAATGATACCATATAATGCAGAGGACTACCCATTAGTTTAATACCAAAGGAAATAAAAACTGTATGTTGTGTCCAATTCCATAGCTTCAGGGATAGCTGAGTATTTAGGATTGTTCTCTCTTTGACGTGACCAGGCCGACGTCCTCCGTTGATCTCAGACTCCAGAAATAGACCAAAGTAAACCCGAGGGTCTGCCCAATCTGAATTTCCCACACCTTGTTTCTAGCGCCCAGTACAGAGTAACCAGGACTCAGGCCACACAGGCCTGGCTGCGGGTCTCTGCCTCTCTTTAAACATGACCATTCTCTGAGGTTCTCAGTCTCAGCACGGGGCGCTTCGCCCTGCAGGGCGGGGCGGTCAGTCTCCCTGCTCAGCCCTTGACCTGCCCCTTCCCCAAGTACACCTCCGAACTCACCCCCAGACATCCTGGTCCTTCCACCCAGCTCCTCTCCCGCCCTTGTTCTAGTGAGGACCGAAGGATTCGCAGGTGCGAACTGGCCCGCATCACACCCCTCCTTAAAAGGGGTCCGTGTGCACCTGTGAGAGCACCTGACATCCTCCATACACTCCGCACACCTCACAAGCTCGGGCTCTGAGGGTGCGGGCCACTGCCCACGCTGCCGCCCGCTCAGCGCCCAAGCCCAGGGCTTAACACACCGCCCGTCCCTGGAATGACCCTGACCAGCTAACGCCTCCGCCCCGCAGGGTCCAGCCCAAGTGCAGTTTCTAGTGTCGCTTCCCGGTTCTTGCCATGACTGGAATCACCTGCACATGTGTATCCATAGGCATGTGTGTGATTATAGTAATTAAATTACACACATGTATGTATATAATCACATTTTTGTGTTTAAATAGGTGTAATAGCATTACATGTATATATTTATATGTATGTATAATTAAATGTAATTAGATTACTATATACTTTTTTTTTTTTTTTTTTTTTTTTTAGGTTTTTTGAGACAGGATCTCGCTTTGTGGTTCAGGCTGGCCCTGAGCACAGCCTCAAACTCACATCACAGCAATCCTCCTGCCTCTGCCTCCCGAGTGCTGGGATTACAGGCGTGAGCTACCACTCCCAGCACTGTGGTATGTGGTACTGATTGCTGCTGGGCGTGAGTCTCCACACCCAATATAGATATGTGGTTACCTGGGATCAAACCCAGGTCCTTGTGCTTGCAAGACAGGCGCCGGAACCATTGAGCTAAATCCCCGGCCCACTATATACATATTTATATCTGTACACATATTAAATGTAAATAAGTTTCATGAATATACTGTCATAAGTTGGTAGTTGATTGCTTTGAAACTCTGACTTTGGTACTCTACACATATTTTTAAGTGCAAGCTTGCACTATATAATTACATTTACAGTGGGGAATTAGTACGTGCATATAACTCACCTTAATTCTTTCAAAATCCCATTCCTCTCTCTTCCCTCTATCTCTTGGTCCCTTTTCCACTTACAAAAATATATCTTCCTCTTTCCTATTATCTTTTATGTTGATCTTTAATCTATTTATACTTTAGTTTTGCTTGTTTGTCTGTTTGCTTTATTTCATTTTGTTTTGTCTCTTGAGACAAGAACTTTACTATGTAGCCAAGGCTGGCCTTGAACTCTCAGTGATCCTCCTGCCTCAGCCTCCTGAGTGCTGAGATAATAGCCCTACCCTACTACCTACAGCTCTACCTTTTTATAAATAAAGTATAAGAAAGACTATAATAGTTATGCTTATGCATGTGATTTATTGCACTTAACATTACGGTTTCAAGGTGTATCTACTTTCTTACAAATGACTCAAAGAGATCAGAATAGCAAAATCAATCCCAGGCAACAACAGCGAAGTGGAATTGATGATTGATAGTCCCAGATTTTATATTATATCCATAACTACAGTGGCAAACTCAGTAGAGTACCAATGCAGAAGCGGACACGAGCTTGAGAGGAATAGAATAGAAGATACAGGAATAAACCCAGCCACATCCAGCCATCTGATCTTTGACAAAGGGGCCAAAAACGTATATTGGAGGACAGACAGCAACAGCTATCCACGTGCAGAGCCTGAGTCTAGATATGTATCTTTCGCCTTGTACTCTGCTCCCAGTGTGTAGTACCCAACATGCAGCTAGAACTGGGCACCGACTGCCTTCCACCCTCCCCAGCCAACACGGTCTGTTTGGTCATGGCTGTCTTTGGTACCAGTTAATGATGGGTATGGAGGTGGCACCGTGTGTTACGTGTGTCTGTGTTAAGTGCAGCTCAGTGCTGCACAAATATGTGGAGAACATGTGCCGTGACTGGTGCAGGGTCAGTCCCCCACCTGAGACAACGGGCAGCGCGTTGGCCCCTGGTGCCCTCACGTGAGCCAGCACGAAGCATCCTCCTCAGCCCACACTAAGTACTCACTGCACAATGTTTAATCCATTCATATCTAGCCACTAGGAATTGCTAATTTGTAAGTTGTGCCTTAGCTGAAATTTATTTTCCCCCTTAACTACCATGTTAAGGAATTAATACCTTTTAGAGCAAAACAGAGTCACATTCCACTTGAAAATACTGTCTCGAGGAATCAAAGAACAAATGTAGGAAGCACTTGTGACTTATTTAGGTTAACGTTAACATTACTGTTAACAGCACATGCATAATTAAACCTGCAGTCATGAGTAAAATAAATAAAAGATTAGCCAGGGCCAGGGCCAGGACGGCCACCTAGGCAGTAGTGTCTCCTTCAGCGTCAGTCAGGGAGGACAGGATCTAGTTGTTCCAGTTTAGCTACATATTTTCCTTAGATGGAGGTGTATGACATAAATACTAATTGTGATTAAGCAACTGTCTAACAGGGTATAAGTGGCACTTGCCGTGAGCCAGGTATTTAAATCAATCCAGGTCTCTATTACATGGCTGTCATTAGTCTCCTGTTTTCCGCAGCAGCTGAAATCACTTCTGCACTTGGTCACCCCGCTCTGGCTCCTCCCTCCAGACCAGGCTGAACTCCCGTGCTGCCCTGGCCACCAAGGAGGCACCAGAAGGGCCTGCAGAGGTTGCCTCCCTTTTCTTCCTAAGTAGTGCTTGAGTTCTGATGTAGAGCTTCATAAGAAGAGATGGAGGGAAAGACTGCACAGCCACCTAGGCCCACTCGGATTGGCCGTGCCAGCGTGCTTGGCACAGCGCTGCTGGCGTGCAGCCTAACTAGCACAATGGGCCCTCCTCTGGGAAGGGGAGGACAAACAGGGTGATCTGCATCCTACATCTCCGCACCTTTACAGACACTGTTCACTGGTTCTCATTTCAGTCCACAAGAGAGGTGGGGCGAGAGTGAGCCCATGGTCACCTGTCAGGCGAAGGGCCTCAGGCAGGGCCGGCCTCACTAGTTAAGGCCCTGGGAGTGGGAGGGGAAGGGGACAGAAGGTTGGATGTAGGGGCCGGGGACTTAGCTCAGTGGTTCTGGCGCCTGTCTTGAAAGCGCAAGGACCCGGGTTCGATTCCCCGGTAACCACATATAATACTGGGTGTGGAGACTCATGCCCAGCAGCAACCAGTACCACATACCACAGTGCCGGGCGTGGTGGCTCATGCCTGTCATCCCAGCACTCGGGAGGCAGAGGCAGGAGGATTGCTGTGATGTGAGTTTGAGGCTGAGCTCAGAGCCAGCCTGAACTACAAAGAGAGACCCTCTCTCAAAAAAAAAAAAAAAACATGAATAAATAAATAAAAAAACAAACAACAAAAAAAAAAGGTGGATGTAGGGAAAAGGAGAAGGGGAAGTTACTAGAACCTCTGCAGTTAAGTTCTAGTCTCCTGTGATCCCAACAGCACAAGGCTATTGATCTATTAATAAATAGATGGAAATGAAACTTAGAAAAGAAGTTGATCTTGGGCCTGATCCATTCTACTCTGGGTAGCAAAGATGAGCCAAACTTGCTACACTTTTATTTATACATCGTCAGTAACATAAGACTCAGAGGGCAGGACAGATGCCATCAGTAATCCTTGAGGAATTACGAAGACCCCAGAGTAGTTCTGCCCTGGAGCATTACAGCACCTGGCATCTCTGGAGTCTTTGTTGCTGCTGGAGGCGAAGATAAGAGTGAAGCCTTCGGGTCTGGGTATGTCATAGCTGGTGTGCAGGCAGAAAAGCTGAGCCCAGTCATAGTCCCAGTTGTGCAATAGGCTTGCTCCTGACAGTTGGGGTGATGGGTAGAGCGGATATGTAACCTTGGAGTCAGGGAGGGACAGAGCCACCCTGCCCACCGCCTTGACCAGGAGCTGAGCAAAGTCCACGGCTGATTCTTGGAGCATCTCTGCCTCATTGCCAAACTCGAATCTGTCCCTGTGGGGTCCCTGCTGCCATGGCACAGGTTCTATCCTTAAATAAAACATCATGCTGCCACAAGAGACTTGGCATCAGTCTTGCATGGGGTCCAGAGGGCTTGAAGATAGGTCCTCCAAGCAAGGACTCTTCCCTTCCACTGCACAGCAGGTGGCCCTGTCCCCTCTCTCTTCACGTGGCTGTTTGAGGTCTGAATCAATGCACAGAACACTCTTCACCCTGGGCCCCTAGGTGTCTGCTCTGGGATACAAAGGTGGTACCTTTCTTGGCCTTGTAAGAGGAAAGAAATCTTCCTTTGGGGACACACTGAGCTGGACCCCCTCTGCAGGCAGTGTCTTGTCCTTTCCCTTGCAGACTCTCACACTGAGGTGGGAGCTGTGGCCCTGCTCAGACACTGCGTGTGACCTGCTGTGAGGCCCCAGTCCACAGATCAAGCACCTCATCCTTCTCCCCCTGCCCCATGGAGATCTGCAACTTCTGATTCGAACAAACCTTTGGATACAGTGGAAACATTTCACTGATTGCTGTTCCTGGGGGAACAAATAAAAACGTTTTTACATGGATTTCAGCTGTATACCTCTTATAGCACCCGGCCGTGAAAATTGCAGAGTTGAAAGCCGTCGTAGCCATCCATTTGCAGCCCTTCCATCGTGAGCTCAGTGCCCCTAGAAGTGACAGCTCATCAAGAACGCATTGACACAGTAAGCAGCGTGAGGCAGCAGCTCTCACGTGGGCGGCAGCCCCAGCATCTCAAGCTCCACATGGGATGGTGGACTGCAGTGCTGGCTGTGATGGATGGCGGGTCCCAGATGGGCTGGCGGCTGCTGACACGGCGCGTGCTTTTTGCAGTGTGTTCAAGGCCGAGGCAAAACAACACCAACAACATGTCGATGTGTGCCAAGTGGGCCTCAGTCCCTGCGGCAGGATTCTCAGCGTGGTGTCTTCACACCTCGCTCAGGAAGCTCCCACCCACGCCCTCAGCGTCCACCCACGTTCCTACTGCGCTTTCCAAAAGACTGAAGGTTTCCAGTGGGCAGCACTGGGTCATCCAGGAGGTCAAGGGTTCCTCTGTTCCCTTGGTTTTTAGCTGCCCATGTCACAAGAGTTTTGCTTGCTGGGCCCGGGGACTTCTGCTCAGGCGCCCTGGCCTCGCTGGCTGCAGGGCTCCCTGGGCCCCTGCTCCGCTGGCTGCTTTAGTCAGTGCCACTCACCTCTCACTCCTCATGTGCCTCTGAGTTAAAGAGCCATGGAGTAGAGCCTCTGCCCGGCCTCCCTGTGCCCATTACCCTCGTGCTGGCAGGCATCACCCAGGGGCTCTGTCACAGCTCTGCCCAGGCCCATGGTGGGGATGAGCCTGTGAGGGTGCCTGTCAGAGAGGCCACCCTCTCGTGCCTTCTGGAGACTTAGTTTTGTAGCACTGTGGTGCGACACAGTGGGCTGGGAATTGCTGGCCCAGTTCCATGGCTGCCTAAAATAGCTCCTCACATGTGGCCAGTGACAAGTTGTCTCCCCGCGGTGGGAGGGGTCTTCCACATCTATTTAAAAGCTGCAGTCAATATTGTTGGGTGGGACCAACACCTTCCTTTCATTGTTCTTTTCTAACTAAGTCGGGGTAACAAACAGCCTCCAGACCTGCTCTGCTGCCTGTTTGTGTAAATAAAGTTTGATTGCAATACAGGTACAGCCATTCAGTTATGTATTGGTTGTCACTGCTTTCACATTACACCAGAGTAATTGCAATAAGAATCTAGGCATGGGACCCGAAATATTTGCCATCTGGCTCTTCTCACAGCACTTACCACCTTCTGAACTATATCTTCAACTCATGTCCTGCAAGGTACGTTCTTTCACTCCCACAGGTGTCACAGCCTGCTGTCAGTTGCTGCAACTCAAACACTGAAGGCTGGGAATGTACAGGAAGAGATATATTTTGGCTCATGGTTCCAGCAGTTTGACAGCTCAGAACTGGCTCTGCCTCCTGCTTGGCTATGTTATGCTTCATACAAAGTGGAAAAACAGAAGGGACACAAAGGGTGAATACGGAAGAGGGGAGGGGACATAGCTGCCTTGTGAACAATTTGCTCCTGGCACCGAGCCCATCCTAGGTAAGACAGGCCTCTATCTATGGGCACAGTGCTTCCATGGGGACTCCATGTCCTAGCTCTGCCACTCTGGGAATCAAATTGCAGCTTGAGTTCTGATAGAGATGAACCACTCCAAACACCTGACAGGCAGCCCTCAAAGGTCGTGAAAGAGCTTCAGGATCGCTCTGAGGGGCGTGGAGGGCTCACGAAGTGTTGATCTGTCCCAAAGAGACAGGTGTACATCACACACACAGTATGTGCCATGCTTTTTCTTCTATGTGCATATGTATGAGAAAGTTTAACCTATAAATTAGAGTAAGATTAACAATAATAAGAAAATGATTATAACAAATACTGTCATCAAGTCACGTGAATGTGCTTGCCCTCTCTGTCTCTGTCTGTTTCTCTCTCTGTCTCTGTCTCTCTTTCTCTGCCTCTTCGCCTTCTGACTCTCTATCAACTGCCGTGGGGGGCAGGTGGGTTGTAGGAAGACATCACTCGTGCTATAGACAGATTGAGTGGAATGACGTCAGACTTCATCACTCTAATTGTGACAATTTGGAGTATATGAGTTGTTTATTTCTAGAATTTCTCATTAATATATTAGATAACAATATTGTTACCAATCCCAGGTAACAAACTGTGGCAAGCAAAACTACCAATGGTAGCAGACTGCTGTATCTACTTCCCCACTTACCACAATTTAGCCATATTTTGTATTTTAATTCTCTTTTTAAAAATTACATAAACATGTTTTATGATTTTCTTACAGCTTATTTAGTTTTACCACTATATCTATCCCACTTTTGCATTACCATTCTATGTTCTAGCTCATACTTCTAATTGGGAAATCATATTCCTTTTTAATTACTGTGCATTATTCTGAATTTGGATTTTTGGAAAAAGTATAACATTGAAAAGTACTTTAGTTTTTATTTACTTCAAAGTATCTTTGTTTTATACTTTTAAAAATAATTTTATGGATTTTTTTATGGAGGAGGTGGAATGCTAAGGGCTGAGCCCTGGGCCTTACACGAGTAGCCATGTGCTATACCACTGAGCTGCACCCCGCCTGAGCAGCAGCTCCAGGAACTATGGGGGTGCAGACTGTCAGCATCTTCAGCTCACTGGAACCTTTCCCACTGACTACTGCCTTCCATTGCTTCTCTTGAAAAGTCAGGTGTCAGTCTAGTTGCTAATTCTTTCTGTACAATGTTTTTTATCTGTGACTGACTTCATGATTTTCACCTTTTGTCTTTGTTCTTTATTTTCATTGTAATGTTTCTTTTTTGGGAGAGTTTGAGCATAACTTTTAATTGATTTTATTGGGTACATTTTACACATACAATATGGTCACATTTACCACTGAGAAATTGCACCTGTACATGACACACCTTGATTCTCATTTATCCCCTTTCCCATCCTTCCCTAGAATTCTACCCCCATCTATATAGCTTTGTTTCCTTTCTTTACCATGAAGTATTTTGTGTTCCCTTCTTTAGTTTCCTGTACACACCCATTCGTTGTTCCCTTTTCTTTTTGCATGTTTTCTTCCTGTTTCACATTACCTATCATACATTTTGGTAATCATTTATACCTATGAGAGAAAAGATATGGTATCTACATATCTGTTTCTTATTTATTTCACTTATGAGTATGTTCTCAAGGTACATCCACTTGAGTATAAATGACTCAAATGTATCATTCTTTATGGCTGAGTAATATTCCATTTTATTGTGATGTTTTCTTAGTCTTTTGTGTATATCAAGATTCATTAACTTCTTGGATCTCAGGATTGATGTTCTGAAAAATTCTCAACAGTTGTATGTTTGCCTCTATTTTAACCAGTCTGTCTACCATTCCAAACAATGTTTATCAGACTTTTTTCACTCTATCTTACATCTTAATCTCCTTTTCCTATGTTTCACAATTTTATCACTATAGGTTAAGATATGGAAAATTTCTTCAAGTTTATTTGCAGTTCATTAATTTCTTTTCAGCAAAGTCTTAATCAGTTAAATGA
>PVIR01011783.1:0-46270 GCA_004026965.1 Petromus typicus
TAAGGACATCCCTTTAGTTGAAGAATATTGTATCAAGTAAAACAGAAAAATGAAGTAGTTCTGCTCCCAGGTTGTATGAAGCACAGAAAAACCCTTTCACAGCAGAGCTTCTCCAGCAAGCGGCCCAGGGTTTCTCCTCGGCTGGGCAAGGCTGCGGCAACACTGTCACTGCAGACCCTAGGAGACACTTGAACAGGACACACAGAAATATGCAGCACAATGGAAATGCCCTGCAGGGCCATTTGCTCCATCACCAAAGATGGAGCAGAGACGGAACAAACAGTAGACAGCAAAGCAGTAGTGTTTCCTCTACTTTTAATTAACGCCTATGTATGAATAACACAAAACAACAGAGAAACAGACAAAGCCTAGGAAAGGGGTCTCTTAAAGAAAGTAACCCAGGGCCGGGGAGTTAGCTCAGTGGTTCCGGCGCCTGTCTTGCAAGCCCAAGGGCCCGGGTTCGATTCCCCGGTAACCACATAACAATACTGGGCGTGGAGACTCACACCCAGCAGCAACCAGCACCACATACCACAGTGCCGGGCGTGGTGGCCCACGCCTGTAATCCCAGCACTCGGGGGGCAGAGGCAGGAGGATTGTGATGTGAGTTTGAGGCTGAGCTGAGGGCCAGCCTGAACCACAAAGCGAGACCCTGTCTCAAAAAACCTTAAAAAAAAAAAAAAAAAGAAAGTAACCCAGAAATACTGGCCAGAAAGCTGTCACTGTGACCAGCAGCCCTGCTAGGGACCCGTAGTTCCTCCTAACGACCCCCTGGAACGACACAGGTGAGGAACCCCAGAGGCAGGAGGGGAAGGACTAGGCCCTTCAACCACGAGTGGGTGAAGGGAAGGTGGCCCAGGGACGCCACGGGCACCACCAGCAGAACAGAGCACAGAACCCTTCTCCCAGTGCCTCGGGCCGGAACCGGAGACCAGCCAGGCTCAGAAGGCACACTGCCCGACAGGAAACAGGAGACAGATCCTGGCAAACGGGAAAAGGCTCTCGAGACACAGGAGTAAAAATAATTAAGCTGTTACGTCCATGCGCCACCCCACGAGGCACGCGATCCCTGGATGCTCCCAACGCGCTGACAGTGGTTAGAATAAAGCACCAGCAGTTTGTGCAGCCCTGGGAGCAGGCAACCTTGCAAAGGAGAGCAGGAAGGATGGACAAATGGACAGACGGACTGAGGTGCTCAGGCTGGGGCAGGGAGGGCAGAAGGGGAGCAGGAGGCCTGCATGCACATGCGAGGGCACGGACAGCACAAGGCACACACATGCAGATACGCAGGTTTCATACTCCTAAGCATCAGTTAAAATGGATTAGAGTAAAAACAAAGAATAAAGAAGTATGAGTGGGGAATTGTCTTACAATAATTTAAACAGACAGTCCTTTCCAGCGACCACAGCCTAACGAAGATTAGAAGTCTGATGACACAGCACTGTGGGTCAGCACACCAAGGGCAGTATGCACAGCCTGGGGCAGCTGAGGCTCTGCCAGGCTTGCACCTACCCTACAGAGATGTGCACATGCAGGGCCAGGCATGGGGCACATGCCGGTAACCCCTGCAGTTGGGAGGCCGAGGCAGGAGGTCTACTGCCTCAAGGACAACATAGGTTACATAATGAGTTCAAAGCCAGCCTTAACTAGCAAGACCTTATCTCAGAAGGAAAAAAAAAAAAGATATTTAGAACACTCTTCTGCTATTATATATATTCATAACAGACAAAAACCAGAAATCATCTAATAGTATGTTACAAAAATGAATAAATCTATTCATATAATTATTAAGCAATTATTCATAATGCAGAACATAATGGAATAGGCTCTGCAGAACATTTATATATGTTTTCAAATAAAACAAGAATCTAATATGGGCCGGGGATTTAGCTCAGTGGTTCCGGCACCTGTCTTGCAAGAGCAAGGACCCAGGTTTGATCCCTGGTAACCACATACCACACTGGGTGTGGAGACTCACCCCAGCAGCAATCAGTACCACATACCACAGTGCCAGGCGTGGTGGCTCACGCCTGTAATCCCAGCACTCGGGAGGCAGAGGCAGGAGGATTGCTGTGATGTGAGCTCAGGGCCAGCCTGCACTACAAACGGAGACTCTGTCTCAAAAAAAAAACACAAAAAACCTAAAAAAAAAAAAAAAAAAAGAATCTAATAATGTACATACAGGAGAAAAGAACAAAAGCTACCAGGGTGGAAAATAACTCGAGAACAAGTAGCTGTCACAGGGGCAGGCATGGCGGGAGGAGGAGGCAGATGGAAGCTCAGCAGGTATACAACGGCATGACCTGAGCTGGGTCTTGACAGATCTGCACCTCTACGACAGCAGTCGGCTGCAGTCACTGTCACACATTCTCTTTGTTTTCTCATTTGTGTGGAATATTAAATAATTAAAAATCAAATGAATCACATGTAATTATTTATGGATCATCTCCAGGAACGATCAAAAGATTCTTTACAAACTTACCTATGCAATTTGGAGAAGCAATTCTGTAACTTCTAGATGCCATCTGGTTAGTTCCCTGAGCTGTTCTGTAAGAACCACGCAGTAGCAAAGAGTGTCCAGTGGAGAGGGGAGTGAGGTGGCCAGAGAATGGCTGGAGGCTGGGGATGCGGCACTGGGTCCCAGCTGGGCCTGGCCTTGGGCGGGTGACCCTGAGCACATGCAGCGACATGGAACATGTGGGGACATGGGTGGCTTGGGACAGCTCCAGCAGCACACCTGACACTCTGAGCAAGGCATGCCTGCGCCACCGCTCACATGGGCTTTTCATTCAAGGAGAATTAGTAACTGCAGAATTTAAAGGTGGAGTTTAGAGGTATTCTAAGACTCTAGATGGCAGGAGATAGTAGGACTCAGGGTCGGAGCGTGGGTCCCGTCTCCAGCCCTGCTCTGGAGCACAAAGCCCAGCGTCTGTGCATTTTTTGAAGTTTAAAATAAATAAAAACCTATACGGGCCGGGGAGTTGGCTCAGTGGTTCCGGCGCCTGTCTTGCAAGCGCAAGAACCTGGGTTCAATCCCCGATAACCACATACCATACTGGGCATGGAGACTCACGCCCAACAGCAACCAGTACCACATACCACAGTGCCGGGCGTGGTGGCTCACGCCTGTAATCCCAGCACTCGGGAGGCAGAGGCAGGAAGATTGCTGTGATGTGAGTTGGAGGCTGAGCTCAGGGCCAGCCTGAACCACAAAGTGAGACCCTGTCTCAAAAAAAAAAATAAAATAAAATAAAAACCTATACATGAAATTCCTCCCGAGTGTTGTGAAATCACTTCTCAGGGGCAGAGCCATCCTGCCTCAGCCACCCCAGGAAGCCCCAGCACCCTGGACAGAGCACGGAAATAGGCAAGGGGCCAACCTGCCAGGCCAGATGCCAGTGGTGGGGAGGCCCATGCGCAGAGTGTAAGTGCAATTACGGCCGCTCAGGGGACAACGCTGCTGCCCACTCGGGACTTCCTCGCCAGCACCACAGTTTGTTCCTGCCACAGAAACAGGGATCTTGAATTACTGTATTCCTCCTCATTTTATCTTTTTTTTTTTTTTTTTGAGATGGGGTCTCACTATGCAATTCTGGCTGGCCTGGAACTCACCAAATAACCCAGACTGGCCTTGAACTCATGGCGAATCTCCTGCCTCAGCCTCCCAAGCCCTGGGGTTACAGGAGTGCACCACCACAGCCATGTTAGAGGTGAAGGCCTGAGAGGATGTGTCCAGAAAGAGACGCCGAGCAGGACAGCTGGGATACTCAGCTACCCAGAGAAGTTGGCACCCTGACCAGCATCCCCAGGGACTTGTGCTCAGTGACAGAACCACTATACCAGTGAAGGGCAGGGCTCCGCACCAGGCCAAGTCCAGTGCCTGCTGCAGTAAGTACCAGTCCACCCGACGACCCCCGTGTAGGAAAGTGCCAGCAGAGGAGACCCTGGGACCGTCACACTAGTGTCCAGGACAGCGACAGCCACCTCTCTCAGTGCCACTTTCTCCGACAGCAGCACACAGAATCACACTCATGGGGGGCTATTTCTGTAACAGCTACAGGCCAAAGGAAAATGGGCTATTTGCCCACTCCATTCCTGAGATGTCGGCCAGGGATAGGCACAGGTGGTCCCGGGAAGCCACTTTCCTGTAGCTCCCACCCAGCCACATCAGTGCATGCTCAGCCCTAGTTCGTCCTCACCCTTACCAGTTTCAGACAGCCCTGTCACACGTGTCACATAGTATAGGCAGAGGAGCATTAGGAAAGACGCCAGGCCCAGTGTCCCTGAGTCCCAGCACACCTAGATGTTCAGGGTCTACAGATGCACGGGCCTCATGTGGTTCCTGAAGTCCCATTCACCTCACCTCCTCCTCCAACTGCCTTCCGATTAACTAGTTCTACTTATATCACTAAATTTAAACAAAACAAGAAAACCATCAATTAAAATCCTCAACCTGAACTGGTATCAAAACCCACCCATCAGAAAGCCACTGGGTTTAACAAGGAAGCTGCAGGACCTTGCAGCGATATGGCCCCAGCAATCTGCCTCAGTGGGTCTCCCAGGGCAACAGCTGTGCCAAGACGCTGAGCCCTGAGCTCCAAGGTGCCTCCATCAGTGCCCTGATCTCTCGACCAGCCTCCAGTTTCTCCTTCTACTCTAGGGCACTATCAAAACATCACCATGTTGGGCCGGGGATATAGCTCAGTGGTTCTGGCACCTGTCTTGCAAGCGTAAGGACCCAGGTTCGATCCCCAGTAACCACATAACAATACTGGGCATGGAGACTCAACCCAGCAGCAACCAGTACCACATACCATAGTGCCAGGCATGGTGGCTCATGCCTGTAATCCCAGCACTCGGGAGGAAGAGGCAGGAGGATTGCTGTGATGTGAGTTGGAGGCTGAGCTCAGGGCCAGCCTGAACCACAAAGCGAGACCCTGTCTCAAAAAACCTTAAAAAAAAAAAAAATCACCATGTTGTCTGTGGCTATGCAGTGAAAAGGCTAGAAACCACTGACTCACTTAGAGCAGGTCTGTGTTTGAGGAAAGAGCTGCACTAGTCAGCTTTCAATTGCTGCGATAAAATACCTGACACTGGCAACTTAGAAAGGAAAGATTTGTCTTGGCCTTACACTTTCAGAAAGTGCAGTCCATGGCAGCTCCAAGGCAGAGACGAAAGTGATTCAATGCATGCTGGTCAGAAGCAGAGAGACAGAGCAGAAAGAGTCGGCAAGAGGGGAAGTGACTCAGGACAGTAATATACCTTCTGGGTCACACCCTACAGACTCCCTGCTCCCACTAGCCCCACCTCCTCACAGCACATTCAGCTCCAAATTCATCAAGGACTGATCCACTGATGAGCTCCCATGATCCACAGCCCTCCCTCCTGCAAACCATGAGCTTCTGGGATGTTGAGACCTAAACCAAGACAACGTCTAGGACCAGCAACCTGGGCAACCTCTGCAGTCACCTCCCACTGTGAGCCTCATGTGCTCATGCGTGTGAAGAGCTACACCACAAGACCCGGACTTCCTGTCTAGTGGGTCTTATTCTGCAAACTGTGAAATCTCAACAGAACATCCTGAAAAACTAACACTTTATGGAGCAAAGAAAAAAAGGTAAAAACGTCAAGTGAGACTGGAAGGCTGCTGGGAGCCTCTAGCTAACCTTCCTTAGCAGACCTGATTCGGTTGCGGATGTGAGGGCGCCACCCGTGCAAAAGCGGCACACGCCCTGCCCTCCTCAGCGTAAGGTCCGCGGGAAGCAGAGCCAGAGAAGAACTGCCTGACTCAGCAGGGTGATGGTGAAGAATGGAGACACAGCAGGATGAACCTGGGACGTGCATCCACCTGTGCCGGTGAGGGGGGGCCTCAGTGGAAGACACAGGCCGAGCCTGGAGAGCAGGCGGGTGCTCTACAGCATGGTGCGGGTGATGCAGGGAAGGGTGGGACTCGGCAGCACCATCTGGCAGCTCCTACAGGCATACAGTGTAGGCTCAGCTGAGAGGGCCAGCACCCGTACTGCAGGAGCAGAGACTGCGGGCTGGGCCGGGCCCAGGGTGCAGATGAACAGGCCCCAGGGCTGCTGGACCAGGAAATGCCTGTGGTGCAGCGTGCGCTGGGGATAGGGACGGAAAACAGCAGCTCGGAATCTTCTCAAACTCGGGGAGAAAAGGGGCACAGAGAGCTGGCGTGATCGGAGAGCCTTGGAGTAATGTCACAGCACACAGACTTCAGAAAAGTACTTCCTAACTGGCATGTGTGAGAGATCACTGCTGGAAGTGACAAACTACCGAAAGGAACAATGTCCCTGAGTGTGGAAAGGATGATTTTTAGAGTCTGTTTCATAAATTACTAACCATAATGTACTTCAGCTGGCGTTTTACATACTAAATTTTTTCTTGACACTACTCCTATATATAAATTTATACCCCAAAAAGTAGAGTGCGCTTTACCATAGCAACAGTTCCATATCTACTCCTACTCAAGTTAGAAAGAGAAATGAGTCTTCTGGAACATTCTGAGGCGCGTGCTGGAAAAATTGACTCTTATTTTGTGAAGATTCAAATATAAGAGTTCAGTGTTTCTTTACAATGTCCTTATAATTAGAAAGTTATTTTAGTTCTTCAAATCTTACTGTATTAAACAATATAGTACCTTGCTTAAAATAAAGAGGGGTGGGGAATGAAACAGGAGAGACAGCAAAGAAACAAAAGCCACCGATGCTGAGGGCTCAGCTAAAGGGCGAGCAAACCAGGGCAGGAAGTGCGAAGTGTTTTACAAGTTAAATAGGAACCAAGTTCCAGCTCCCAGAAACTAGTCCTGTGTCACTTTCTCAAGAAAAGCTCTGCCCTCCTGGTGTTCCAGGAACTAAAAAAGGAATTCTCGTGCTCACATGGGCTTTTTTGTAAAGACAATGCAAAGACTAATAATGACTGCTGCTGATTAATGTGTTTGATAAATTTAGTAGCCAGTTTTCTAACAGGAATGAACAAGTTTATAGACACGGAGTTTGGGGTTTTCTGGCTGGGGTGTTAGCAGCTCAGTGCACACCCTGAAATTCCAACCCCATGAAGGTAGTGTGAGGAGGTCTCAGGGTGACAGGGTCCCGGGCCTGGCAGGCCTCCTCTCCCCCGTCTGAGGACGCAGAGAAGGTGTCACTGAAAGCCAGAAATGACCCTATGCCCCAGGCTTCATGGGCTCCCACAGGAGAGGTACCTGCTGTTGTCCACGCAGTGCCAGTCTATGCAGCCCGGGCAGCGGGCAGCGGGCACACACTGGACGGGCTGTTGTGGGTGAGACAGGCGCCTTGGCTGACACACTCCCTCCCTCACTAGTCCTGTCCCTGCCTTGCTCACTCCTGCTCTACGTGGATGAAGACTCTCCCAACCCCACTCCACCGGGCTCCTCTTCACCTCAGCTGATGACACCATGGCAAGCACAATTGAGCCGTCCGCCCTCCTCGAGGGAGCCCAGCGACTACTGGTCTCTCATGCCCCCTCGGAAGGCAGCCTGCACCAAACTCGGAGACAGCAGAGCCCCTGAAGCCTCTCTGAGGGCAGCTGCTGCAGAAAGCATGTGACAGTAAACGCTTTCTGCACCATTCTAGGGTGAAAGCCTCCATCCCCCACCCCCACCCCCCGGCACAGTACTGCCTGGGCAAACCCACCAGCAGCCCCGGTCCTGCCTCCTCCCTTCCCCGCCCACCCTATCCCCACATTCTCCCCGAGGGGCTCTTCCTGCTACACGGTGCACCTGGCCAAGCACCTGTGCTCACACTAACTAGGACTCCCTGCTCAGCCTGTGCATGAGGCCCCTCAGCTCCCCACACTCCTGTCTCACCAGGCTGCTGTCTCTGCAGCACGCCCGCTACTCTCCTCTACGGGGACCCTCTCCTGGGCCTCCCCAGCACTCTACACCTGCTTTTTGCTGCCAGACACCTTGAAGAAATCCAGCTGCCACCACCCTGATCCGAGACCCCTCTAAACGGGCCTCTGCACAGCTGCACCTGGGGTCTCAGAACTAGGCCGGCCCTGCTATCAAGAGCAGCTGCGTCCTTGGGCCACACCTGCGAGGGCACATGACCCTCGGAGCCTTGCACACCGCGGAAAGTCCTGCCCCTAAGACCACTGAGCACGTGTCCACCCAAACACTGGGCCCGGACAGAGCACCAACACGAGATGCTAATCAGAATTGGGAAACTACAACACAATTTTGACCTCTTCAGCCTGTTCAAGAATTTGTGACTATAAAGTATTTTCACGAAGTCACCTGGGATAACTACGGTCATTCTCTTTACTGGCTCCATCTTCCCCCACGGACAGTTTTCATGGGAAACTACCAGTTTCGTATTTGGTGGTGAATATAAAGTTATGTCCTTTAAAGCCAAAGCTAAAACTTGTGTAACTCTGAATTATAAAAAGTATTCATTTGACATTCAAAAGTTTGAGGTCGATGTTACCTTACCCTCTTTTCCTTCTTCGCCAGAGAATGTGGTACTTACTGACAGACTGGTGCTGTTCGGGACGTACTGATTGTGCTCTCCCAGCAACACATCGATCACAGGGTGCCTCCCATTTTTTATTATGATTTTCCTTTCTTCCTTCAGAGTTGGCCTGTAAAAAGAAGCTATGTTTCAACTTAAAGTCATGGCAGTAGCTTTGTAGAAAACCCAAAACCTTAGACATTAAAAACACAAGTCCAGACTTTCTGAACGGAACCCCCATTGCACGAGAAATAGTGCTGAGACCCAAGCAATGAAATCATATCAGTGGAAAAGCTTCTACCTGGCAAAAGAAACCAACAGAATGAAGACACCAAGAGAACACAAAAAAATTTTTGTCAGCTATTGCTCGGAGGACTAATAGCTAGAATACAAGAAGAACTCAAGAAAATGAGATCCTCCAAGATAAAACAATCCAAAAATCAGTAAGTAATGAACAGATGCTTCTCAGAAGAAGTACAATGACTAAATAATTAATGTTTATCTTGTTTAGCCTTTAGAGAAACACAAATTAAAACAGCACTAAGATACCATTTATTCCATCAAGAATGGCTGTCACCAAGAAATCAAATAAGAACAAATGTTGGCAGGCTGTGGAGAAAGAGGGACGCTGAGAATATAAACCAGTACAACCTCTATGGAAGTCAGCATGGAAAGTCCTCAGAACACTGGAGCTGGAAACTCCATGGACCCAGCTACGCCCCTTCTACGCATCTTCCCAAAGTTCTGAGTTAACAGCATCCTATTACAGCGAACACAGAGCTCCATGTTGGAAGCAGCCTGCGTCCATCAACAGAAGAAGGGCATTTACACATTGTAGAATGTTACTGTTCTAAAGAGATACAAACTTGAGTCATCTGTTAATGGAGGCAACTGGAGACCACAGCAAGAGGGGAAACAAATGAGAAACAGAAGCTCACACATCACGTGGTGCTTCCTACATGAGAAAACCAATTATAAATGAGGAGCGAAATAAAAGACAGACAACCGGGAGTAGGGAGATGGATCAGGAGATGCAGGGCAGACAGGATGGGGGAAGGAGGGGAAAGGGCGAGCTGGACCGTGTCGTGGCCCCTGTACAGATCCCACACGAGAAGTACAGCCTGGGTTGGGGACGGAGGAGAAGGGAGGGAAAGCAGAGGACCAAAATGTGTATGTACATGTAACGATTCCACAATGAAGATAGTGTTTACTACGTCTCACAAATATATACTAATAAAAAAGGGAAGGAAAATACATGGTGAATGTTTACATTTTAAAAATATATTACAGTAGGGCCGGGGAGTTAGCTCAGTGGTTCCAGCACCTGTCTTGCAAGCACAAGGACCCGGGTTCGATCTCCGGTAACCACATATCATTCTGGGCATGGAGACTCACGCCCAGCAGCAACCAGTGCCACATACCACACTGCCGGGCATGATGGCTCACGCCTGTAATCCCAGCACTCTGGAGGCAGAGGCAGGAGGATTTCTGTGATATGAGTTGGAGGCTGAGCTCAGGGCCAGCCTAAACCACAAAAGCAAGACCCTGTCTCAAAAAAAAAAAAAAAATTATATATATATATATATATACAGCAAAGGACTCATTGCCTTGAGTTCCCCTCAGAAACTCCTTGCTTTGAATGCACTTGCTACCTCAATTTCACCACTTTCTGCAGCAGCTCTAAAAGCTCTTCTTCCTGTCTTTCTGAGATATGATCAAAAATACAGTGAATGCTGCTTCTAAGCACCATCCAACACAAAGGCAGCTCATGAAAACATGGCGCTGTGTCCTCATCCACCTTATTCACCAAATTTGGCCCATGCGGCTTTGGCCTTCCCTGTAGAGTCAGAATGACCACATAAGGTCCACTTTGCATATCAGTGGAGGGCAGTGGTAGCCACTCAGAAAGGAACAGGGTGATAGGACAAGCGAGTTCAAAGTGACGGGCTCGGGGGTGGGACCGACCCATGGTAATGAGTGTGTCCCTTACCATAACAGACATTTTTTTGTGAGACAGAGAGATAGGACTGAACCCAAGGCTTCACCTGTGCTCGGCAAGTCTTCCAGCAATGCACTACACTCCCAGCCGTGTGATATACTTTTAAAAACACTTTAAACATTCACTATTTTTCAATCATATTTTGTACATGCTTTTTTAGTCCTCAAGGTAAGTCAGTAAGTTAAATATTCTCCTAATTTTCCTTAGATCATCTCTCCATCCATCCATCCACTTATCCATCCACCCATCTCTCCATCCATCCATCCATCCCTTCATCCCTCCATCCATCCACTTATCCATCCATCCATCTCTCCATCCATCCCTCCATCCATCCACTTATCCATTCATCCATCTCTCCATCCATATCTCCATCCATCCCTCCATCCATCCATGCCTCTATCCACTCTTCCTTCCATCCCTCCACTTAATTTTCATCCATCCAAATGCCCACACTGGAGCTCAGACTGAGAGTTAGAGCTGCCTCATGCTCACATCACACCAATGGCCTTTGTGAAAAGGAGCACAAAGCATGCTGAGAGCTAGAGGCCAATGGAGCATGGTGGGACCACTCAGAGCAAAAAAGGCCACGGAGACGACCTGTCCTTTGGTCCCTTCTTGCCTAACCAAGCTTCCACACGTATGGTCGCACAGGCTGTGAAGTGCTCCCATCGGGCTGACCTATGAAGAAGAAGCTCTCACTCCACAAAAATGTGGCTCTCATCACCTGAAAAGTTACAGCACCTCGTTCACTCCAGTGTTAGTCACAAGCAACATCTGCTTGCATCGGACGCAGAAACAGAGACAAATGGAAACTTGCTATTTTTTAAATAAAGAGGTTAGTACATTTGAGTCACTGAAGTATTTTATAAGAAGGAAACTGAAATTAATTAAATGTTACCTGCAGTAGTCCCCTTGCTTAGCGACCTTGGCCAGGGAGAAGATGCAGTCAATGGTTGCTAGGTGACACACTGCTTTACACAGCGAGTGATAATGCTCACTGAAGCGCCTGCAGAACGAAGCAGCACAGACGCTGGCGTGAGAAGGTGAGTGCTCTCAGACCGCACAGGGCTGTGCAACAGGTGACCCGTAATGAACACAGAAGGAGCAGGCAAGGACAGCTGCCTGGGCAGCCCTACCCATGACATGGTTCCATCCACCCAGCCTCGTCCCCCTACTCTCATCTTCCTCGGTGTCCCCCAAGCCCCAAGATTCAGCCTGCTCTTCCTCAGATGGGACTGAAAGTAACCATCTGACGCTCCCGTAATCCCAGGACTGAGCTGAGTGACAGTGGTCAGTGGGCTCCACTGCAGTGAGGAAAACAGGAAGTGAGGCAACAGGAAGTGACCTCTGTGGACGGTAACATCCTCTCTCCTGTCAGTGACAGCAAGGAAAACGTGACTCTAGAGCCCGAGTAAGAAGTGCAGTATGGCTGGACACGCACCAATGCCTTGGGAGCCGTCTGGGCAGTGCCTCACTCAGCACATCCACAGCACACATCCGCCAGGGTGCTGGGCACACGAGATGAGAACTCATCCCCAGAGGCCCAGGTCAGGGAAACCAGAGGCTCCAAGGGATCCAGACTGAGTAGAGACAGTCACTCAGGCCCAGTGAAAGCCGAACAGCGCCGATGGACCAGGGATCCCACAGGGAGGGGAGCGGTGAGGCTTCTGTGGCAATGTGTGCTTAGGCTCAGAAGAGGAGGCAGCGGGGCTCCAGGGAGAGGTATCCGGACAGCTGGACACCTTCCGTACAGGCAGAAACACACATATGTGCATATCAGAAGTGACGGAGGTGAGACCCGCATGGAAGAGGGACACCTACTAGCCCTGGATGAGGGGCAATCGACTCCCCATAGCTTGAGCCCCTCTCAAAATAACAAACTAAAAGGAAAACACAGCATGTGAGAGTGTAGAATAAGCTAAAAGGAGAATAAAAACAAAACAACTAATCTGTGTACAACACTGAGACAGACATGAAGTCTTTAAGAAGAAAAATAACCACAGCGTCAATGCACCACTGCAATGTCAGCACCTGAGAGGCTGAGGCAGAAGATCACCTCAAATTTGAGGCCAGCCTGAACACAAAGTGAGACTCTGTATCAAAAAAGAGAGAGAGACAGGGAAAGAGGGTAAACTTCAAGGTGGAATTTTCCAAAGTGAGTGTACAGAGCATCCTTAGTAGCCAAACATCAGCGCAGCAGCAATCCCGTCCGGTCTCTCACTGGAGACAATAGGTAGCTTATATTTCAGGGGATAAAAAGGAAACCTAAGAACACAGCACTCCACAGCATGCCAGCAGGTCACCAGCAGTGACCTATGCCCCCTCTGGTAGGTCCTTGTCCAGTCTACGTGTCAGGGAGAAAGTCAGAGCATCACCACTCACTCACTCAAGAAAGACGAGCCATTCAGCGACGCAGTCAAGGACAAGCTGCTCGCGGAGCTGCTGCAGGAGTCTGTAGTTCTCCACCACCAGCGGTGGGTGGAAGCGGCTCACGGCCTTCGTGCTGCAGAGGAAAAGCACCAACAGGAAGTCAAGGTTATGCGGCTGACGTGGGGAAGGCGTCGTGCTCTCTTCTCACAGCTGGACCTTGAGAGCCGGGCTGTGAGTACAGAACATTCTCTAACTGGTCCCTGGGGAAACTCCCAAATGACTGCAGACGCTCCTGACAGCAGAGCTGAGGTCGCATCCTTGTTTCACAGGCAATGGCTTTGTGGTCTTTGTACTAAACAAAACACTGTTCTAAAGCATCAGAAGCAAATTCTCAAAGTAGGCGACAAGCTGGGCAGTGGAGACACGGGCAAGGTCGTTGCTTTTCACACTTCACACTGATGGGTTTCAGTGGGAAAGGAGGATGTGGAGCCTCACAAAGAGAACAACAGAGGTGGCAAGGAGACAGCGGAAGGCGGCTGTGCTGAGCCCGGGAGCACACGGAGCCCCTGCAGAGAGAGAGTCCAGGCCCAGGCTCAATCCTGCCACTCCCCAGCTTGTGACTTCAGTGAGCAGAATGGACAACATGTGTGTGCACGCATGCACGCATGTGTGTGCTTGTGCATTTGTAAATAGGGTCTAAACTTAGACCCTGTGTAGGGCCCTGTGTAGGGCTTTCCCACACAGCTATATACCCCAGGCCTCCTTTTTAAATTTCTGAAGCAGTCTCAGTAAGTTGCCAAGTTTCCTAGGCTGGGCTTGAACCTGTGATCCTCCTACCTTACCTTCTCTAACTGGTCGCTGGCATCACAGGCCTGTGCCATGAAGCTCTCAGGTCCTCCATGACCCAGCTGGCCGAGGTACCGGGTAGGTTCAGAATGTGACCAAGGCACCTCGGCTCCTCCTGCTCAGGCCTGCCAGCCACTGGACAGACTAAAAATGGCACCCAGACCTGTTCGGGAGATATTGACACTGATGTCGCCTTGCTGGTGGCTTTTAACTGGCAACATCTAGATTTCTGTACATATTTACCACATTTCTCTTTTCTGGTGAAACTCATCTCTTAGAGCTCCATCCCCTGGCTAGACAGACAGCTGTGATTATCAGGATGCCACCTCCCTATGAGGCAGCAGACGGAGGACAGTGTGCAAACCTGCAGAGATCCAGCTCCACGGCCAGCCAGGTGCTCAGAGGGCAGCGCCATCAGAGCAGGAGAGGCCTGCCATGGGCTGCAGCTGTGGCTATGGCTGTGGAGAACAGTTTCCCTCGTGAATGACAACTAATCGTCCGCACAGTGTATCAGCATTTGCCACCTCAGGTCCCCCGCGCTGACCATCGGCTGAAGGTAACAACTTCCCACCGCCAGTCAGCCGTAACCGCAGTCCCGGCAATGCGCGGGAGGGCACCGTCACCCAGCGCTGCTCCGGCCTCACTTCTTCCCAGTGGCGGCTCTGGAGGCAGAGGCCCTGAGGGGCGGCACCTCACTGGGCACTCCAATTCTGTTCTGGATTAATTTATTCTTATCAATTCAGGATGCAAGTTTAAAAAGATGTGAAGAATTACTATGGAATGTGCGGCAGCGCATCAAGAAAGGAAGACACAAGCTCAGTGAGGTAGAAAATGAAATGTCAGCTTCTTCAAGGAAATGTCAGGTAGAGAATTCATCAAGAAGTCCAAGCAACCAAATTAATCCTTTTTTTTTTTTTTTTTTGGTACCAGGGATTCAAATCAGGGCATTCACATTGAACTACATTCCCAGTCCTTCTCATCTGTTGCCAGGGTCTTATTAAGTTGCTACGTTGTCCATGCTGGGCTCTAATTTGCCATCCTACTGCCTCAGCCTCCCAGATAGTGAGATTACAGGTATGTGCCACTGTATCTGATCCAAATTAATCTTACAACTGAGGGTTCCTCGATGTTTTTCCTTGTGTACTCTGAAGTGACAAAATAGTAAGCTACAAAGAAAGGTACAAAGAAAGAAATGTATAAAAATTACTCCTTTCTGATAAATATTTTTAAATCAATGATAAAATAGCTTAAAAGTTTGTCTTTGGTCAAAGCGTCCACAGGAAATCAAGGAGCAAAATCTGGAAGCAGGGGCTCTCCCAGCTGGCCACACAGCTATACACAGGGCATTGTGATCCTGTTCTAAGGAAAGGGCTGTTTTTAAACCTACCTTCCAACCTTCACCCAGTCAGATGGCACACAAGATACGGCAGAGTTCTTTACTTCAATCATGAACTGGAAGAAACAGATACAAATGGCAGTCAGATTTTAAGTGAGTAACCATTACATTTCATTATAATATAACAGTTCAGCAAACATTCCAAGGATTCAGAATAAATCCAGCATTGTTCATGGGAGAGTTTATATGTCTGAACAGCAAATCTGATTAACTATGATAAAGCACAATCTATATGGGGCAAAAGTTAGTAATAACACAACTTGGGACTTTATAATATTGCTCCGTGTATACTAAGAACAGTGATTTTTTTCATTAATAGCCTGTTATATTAGTATCCATTTATCATAAGAATCCTATTACTCCATTCAGATTAAATTTTTAATGACAAAAATATAAAATATTCAACTATTACATGTTACTCTGGTTTGAGATATGGGCCTCTTCTATTCCAAGCATAACAGGATTTTTTGTGATTATTTTTGTTAAGTGAATCCAAATATTCCACACACATCTGCACAAAGTAACTTCTGACTGCTCCAGCTGCCATCACGCACCCTGCAGGCCCCTCGTGGAGCCAGGAGAGACGCTGGGCATGTGGCTCTCACTAAGTGCTGGACGCTGCAGGTCACTTTGTGCCAAGTCTCAGTTACGACACACACAGGTCCAGGTACTGCTGATAGTTTACTCGTGATATCACCTGACTCTAAGTTTATTTTCCATTAAGAGAATCACTGTAGGTTTTATAATAGTTATGATGGGAATTATGGTTAATTTTACCAATTTTCATCTTTACAAACATTTCTGAAATCAGGATGCTTCCATGGACCCCCAGCTATAAGGACAGAGACTCTGGATACAAAAAATGACTTTTAATCTGCCTCATGATGTCGCCTGGAGGACACCTTGGCCTCTCGTTGGAGTCTACGCCAAGGCAAAGGGCACGACTGGCTGGGGGACCTGGAAGCGCTCTGCCCCATAGCAGCCCCGAGCCCACGGCAGCGGCGGCAGTGGTAGCATACTTTTACCCATCCCTGAGGACTCAGGAAAGCGGGCGCCATGCCTGCTTCACAATCTCTTCACAGAGATCACAGGATGCACGTGCTGGAGGCGCGCAGAGGACTCGGAGGGGAACCAGGCAGTGTCTTTTATTGTAAAGAATTTTAAACATTAAAATATTCACTGTGAACTTTGACCATTCCATGTGGAATAGGGAAATTTCTAGCTATTCTGTTTTTCAGGCAGAACGCCTGGCCTTTTATTTCGGGATTTTATTCCAAAAGAGCACAAAGTAACATCAGAAAGTGGCACAGTCGGCAGAAGCCTTGGAGAGCTCGGGACCTCCCCGCTCTTGCGTTCCTCACTGTTCCTTGCGATCTCCCCTGCTGCCTCAGGCCGGTTCTGTCTGCTCAAAAGGCACTGTCCTCCCACATGGCCGGTGGTCAGGTCAGACAGACGCGGTGAGGTCGGGCCCTGCCCCTCTGCCGGGCTCCTCACTGCTCTGCACCACCTGGGTCCCCAGCCTTGCACTAATCCTCCCTCTCCATCACTTTTTTCATTTTCATACATTTTTTATTTAGAATAATTTAAAAGGGACATTTCCCATACCTTAAACACACAAAATAGATTTTGGGGTGTACCGGATGCTACGGATTAATAAAATTTTTCCTAACAGGGCCGGGGATATAGCTCAGTGGGTCCGGCACCTGTCTTGCAAGGACCCGGGTTCGATCCCCAGTAACCACATAATAGTACTGTGTGTGGAGACTCACCCCAGCAGCAATCAGTACCACATACCACAATGCTGGGCGTGGTGGCTCACGCCTGTAATCCCAGCACTCGGGAGGCAGAGGCAGGAGGATTGCTGTGATGTGAGTTGGAGGCTGAGCTGAGGGCCAGCCTGAACTACAAAGCAAGACCTTACCTCAAAAAAAAAAAAATTTTTTTTCCTAACAATTATCCTGGTAACTATTTCCCTTTCCTTTACAAATACTACTAATTATCAGTACGGGTCCATGTCCAAGTTTGGTTTGAGTTTGAGATAATTCTCTGCAAACATAAAGGGTGACAGAGACCCACAGAAACAGTGAATGATGGGGAGTGACACGAATTTCTTCTTTTATGAGTTTCTTCTGAGCCAGCACTTTGAGTCAGCTCACACAGAGGCCTGGTATGCGAATGAATATATCAAAACCGGGTGCAGGCGCCAAACAGTGTTGTCAGGAACAGTCTGGGCCTGGCAGCAGGGCACGTTCGCCTGCCCGCTCTCAGTAATAACGAGACCTGTGTTCTACACAGGATGCCTCAGTTCAGCAAGTCATCTATACAGAAATACAATTTCAGACAGAAGGATACGAAAATCGAAGCGCATATACACATTAAATAAAGTTTTCTACTCTTATTTCTCAGAGTAATCATAGTGGATCAGATCTTAGTCTTTTAAGTAACTAGACATAACTTACCAAAACCTTTCATCCGTTTTTAAAACAGAATCTGACTATAAGAATCTGAATATATAGAATTCATTTGGTGTTTGAACAAACAGAATCATTCTCAGAAAATTATAAAAAGTATTGCATTATTGGGCCGGGGAGTTAGCTCAGTGGTTCCGGCGCCTGTCTGGCAAGCGCAAGGGCCCGGGTTCGATTCCCCGGTAACCACATACCATACTGGGCGTGGAGACTCACGCCCAACAGCAACCAGTACCACATACCACAGTGCCGGGCGTGGTGGCTCACGCCTGTAATCCCAGCACTTGGGAGGCAGAGGCAGGAGGATTGCTGTGATGTGAGTTTGAGGCTGAGCTCAGGGCCAGCCTGAACCACAAAGCGAAACCCTGTCTCAAAAAACCTAAAAAAAAAAAAAAAATTGCATTATTGTGAGGGTAAAAATCCAGAGTAGTCTGTTTAAAACCAACCAGAATTTATCCTATTGGTAACAAGTAGAACAATCTCTTTCTCTGACTTGTCAGCCTGCCCTCTCAAGATGCACAGGAGAGAGCTGACCTTCCTTCCTGATCATCTGTATGGCAATGACTTGGCCCCGCTCCGGACTTCGCCCTCAGCTTCTGTGCCACACTCTTGACAAATGACCCAAACTTCTCAAGTCTTCCTCATTTTCTTCTGTTTTTACTTAAAAGCTGTCAGCTGAACCCAAGGCTGTGTTCCGAACACTCCAGCTTTATTGTATTCGGAACAATCTAGACCATAAAATGACTGATTTTATCAGACAAAACCCAGATGTTGCTGTTCTGGGTTGGTGGCAGGACAGACACACTGGGGCGGGGCTGGCCTAGGGGACTCAGCTAAGGGCCCCAAGCCCCAGGCTCCTTCTCTGGAATAACCCATCTTATGTTGTACAAGAAGTAAATAAGGTAACGCGCATGAAACAGTAGCACCTTCCGGACTCCAGCTGGCACTGGGTGGTGGGACCTGGCCCCATCTCTGTCAGCACAGCTGTAAGAGCACCCAGTCTCCAGACAGTCACCTGGCACGAGAGGCCCTCTGTGGCCACTCGGCACCTGGCTGCAGAGCTGGCAGTTACACAGAGTGCTCCCGGACAACACCAAGCAGCCCCCAACCTCCTCCACTGCTGGGACCATGGCTGGAACCACAGCCACTGCGCTCCTCAGACTCACAGTAAGCGCAGCAGAGGTGCACGGGATGCTCTGCCCACAGCATCACGGCCAGCTCATGCAATAAGAGACGCCACTAAACACAGGTGTGTGGAAGGTAACACACAGACCTTGTCAGAGCAGCGATGTTACATCAATATGGCCAAATCACTCTGTCATATAGAGCTGTAAGTTGGACATACTTTATGAAATATCTGCTGAAGTACAACATCTTCACAGGCTTAGTCCAGAAAAACAGGCTAACTCAAATCGGTGGTAAACTTCTTAAATATCCAATGTATAAATATTTTAATAAATGGTATCATTTAGAGTACTTTACTGTAAATAACTATATAATCAGCCATCTTTTGGTAAAATACATAAAATAATATAAAGGTCGCAAATTCTAGCAGCTGGAACCTTCATGTTACATAGACGCTGAAGTGACATGCCTCAGACTCGGACGGACGGAGAGGTCCAGCCGCCCCGAAAGCCTTCTCGCCCTCTGGCATGGGTGTCCTGGGTCCCCAGAACCACAGAGGAAGGGCTTCTTGCCTTCTTCGGCTCTCGGTCAGGTTTTACTATCAAGCTGTGAACACAGCACACACTCCACACAACATCACAGTCATGGAAGACTCACTGAGTGTGGATTCTGGGCTGGTTTTGTCTTCGCTTCTGTTAGCAGCTGTGCTCCTAACTTGGTACTATTTTATCATCTAAACCTGGGATCTCTCTCCTGGCCACAGCATAGGCGAATTCTCTAAATTACTACCCACGACACTAAAGGCTTTCTGTAGCGTGACTTCAAAACTCACGTAATACTCAGTCACATGCATTTATCAGGAGACTAATAAAACAGTTAGTAAAATTATTTCTTATGAAAACATTATTACAACATATTTCCAAGGAACAAAACAAAGACTTTCCTAAAAAAAGGGACCCTTAGATGTTATCCTCAAATTTTTATCTACATTTAAAATATTTTCTCTCCAACTACAAGCCAATACAAAGGAAAACTGCGTGGAACATTACCTCCTGTCCGGAAACTGTCACATACTGCACTGAAGGGTTTTTTAGTATTTTTCGTATTTCTTGTAGATGTGTTTGGATCTTGACAGTGACTTCTTGGATTTCATCCTTCCTCTTTTTTATTAAAGGGAAGTCAGAAAGATCTTTGAATAATTCAGTTTTATCCCCAATCCTAAAATGGAAAAAAAAAAATGTAATACACATATTGAAGCATATTAACGAGACCAGTTATCAATTCCTTTGTGCAGAATGCTGGAAGAGGAAGGGCGGGTCAGGAAGGTGGGGTTTTAGCTCCAGCTCCAGCCCTCAGTGTCTCTGGGCCACTCGGGCAGATGAGAGCATCCACCCATCATTTCCATCAGGCCAGTTCATGATTCCCACATGGAAACCTAGAGGTAAATTACACCTCGGTCATTTTCCTTTTCAGAAAACGAAGACAGATGTAAACATCAAGTCCACTGCCTGTCACCAGGGCTCTTGTGGATGCTGGGAAGTGACTGCTTCTCAGGAGAGCTTCCAACAGAGATCTGAATAGAAGCCAGATTTGTATCTAGAGATGGTACCCGGTGCCGCTCGATGTGGGTGTCTGAATTAGTGCCCTCCCCGCCCTGCCTGGCTCCATCTTCTCGAGCAGGGAGGCACACGGGGAAGCGCCCCATCTGCCCTAGCAAGGCAGCGGCCTCTGCAGGAACCCAGAACCAGCTACGCCTCTAACTGCCCTGTACTCTGGCCCTTTGCAGCACTATTCAAGGGAAGCAGAGAAGCCACACATCACCAGCAGATGTGCTGGGCTGTGCTCACTGCTACAACAGAACTGAGCGCTTCACACTTACTTGGCAGCCTGCTCGTTGAGTATCTGTAAGTAATGCTGCACAGGACCGAGGAGCTCTGGGATTTCCAAAATAACCGTCCGGAGCAAGTGTGACTGCACGTGTGAACTCACTACGGGCCCAAGCCCCTGCAGCTCCAACTGCAGGAGACACAGGGCTCTGACGATCAGGAAGAATTCCTGGGTGGAGCACTGCGAAGAGAAAGAGCTGTTACCCCACAGTACACGCTGCATGGAGCGAAGTCTAACCGCGATCTTTTAAAAGATCTGAGAGAAGATGAAATTTTGAACTAGTTGGTTCGCCCGTTAGTGCCACTTAACTTCCCAAGGAGACCAAACACGTAAGAAGTGTGTTCAGCCTGTGAGCAGGGGATAAAGCCAATTCTTGTTGGTACTTTTCACTTTAGAACACACTGCCACCGTTTTGCTCTGTGGTCTGTGTCAAATCACAAATTACAGGGCCCAGGGAACATCGAGGGGTGGTCTTCTCCCAATGCGGCAGGCATTTCCAGTCCACACAAGACAGGGAGGAAGGGCAGCACACGGCAAAGGATGCCAACAACCACACGTTAGTTCTACTCAGGACACACCAATTAAAACTACATGGTGCCTTCTCAAAGATTTGAGATGTCAAAGATTTAAAAGATGAAAATAACCGTGTCATGTGAACAAAACATAAAAGGCACTTTTGTACACTGTTAGTGGGGCATGGCCTTTCTGAAGGGCATGCTGGCTCGCATCATGATTTTTTAAATGCATACACCCTCCTATCAAGTCACGCTGCTTCCTCTGCCTCAGCTCCTGTGCTGCCCAGCCAGCTACAAGCATCTGTAGGAACCCTCAGGATGAGCACATGCACAGGCCTGGCCAGCATGGGTGCGCTCTGGCGAAGGGGATCCAGGCTTCCAGCTGGCCAGACTTCCTGCCCACAGAACCTCGAAATCCTCCCCTTGGTGGCTACACATGAGTGTTGACCTCATCATTGCACATTCACCAACCTCAGCCAGCATCTGTCACCTCGCAAGCAGTTAGCTGAGTTCTGGTGATAAGTGCTGTTTTCCATGATTTAAATTTCAGGCTTTGCTGTCAAAAGAGATGAGTCAGCTCAGATGGGCTCTCCATCATCATCCCCATAAAAACCTGTGTGGAAACTCCATGGCACTTTCCACAGAACCATGAGTCTAGGCCCCACGTCCACCACACCCGAACGGCATTTCCTGGCACTGTGTGAGCCACGTGCACAGCTGCTGCTGTCCATACCCATGTATCACTCCGCACGGAGCACACAGCAGTCATTCGGTGCCAAGCAAGGATACACAAGAGACTGTGCAGGAGCCAACGCGAGAGCCCACATGCGAGTTGGCAGCGCGGCCTGAGCCCGCCTCCTTCAGCGGGCTGCCATCAGGTGCTACGGCTCCCTCCCCAGGTTTCTAGCACATTCTGTGAGAAGAGAAAGATGGCACTGAGGCCAGCATCCGGGAGTCACAGTGCCTTCTGTGGGAACGAAGTCTTCTTTACCTGCCCTTCAACCACTTTCTAAAGGGATGAGACTGTGACTGTCAGCAATTTGGGACTCACAGAGGCAGACACACAGCGAGGCTCTGGAAGGGGCTCCCGCAGAAGCAGGAGTCCCACAGAAGCTGCTGCTGCCAGGCCCTGAACTTGATGGCCTCAGTCTTGCCAAGTAATCCAGGCTTCCTGTGACATCTGCCTGTGAGTCTTTTCTGCTTTTCTCTTCGCAGGACTGAGGATGGAGCCATGCTCTGCACATGTTGCATCCAGCCCTTCTTCTGCTGTCTCTTGAGACAGGCTCTTGCCACATGGCTGAACTGCCCAGACTGGGCTTGAACCCACGCTTCTCCTGCCTCTCGCTCAAGAAGGCACAGGTGTGGACAGAGCCCTGCCAGAGAATAGGCCTCGCAGTCAGGCACGGGGCCAGGGACATGAAAGGACAAGTGGTTTGGCCCTGTATGACCTCCAGAGTCAACCACAAACTCTGAGGCAGCACAGCTCCAGTGAATGCCAGAAAAGCGCCATGCGGACAGAGAAACAGGGTGCAGACCAAGGCATGTGGGAGGCACACGTACATCCTCCTGGGCACCCTAAGTGCTCTCGGGCAAGACTTACTATCCCAAAAATAAAAAAGACTGGGAAGTTGGTCACATTAAAATCTGGCTATATAACAACTCTTCTACAGCATTATTAAATTGGCAAGGATTTATGTTTGAGCAAAAATAAAATCTACTTGTGAAAAGAAGCAACGGAGGGGTAGTGGGGGATACAATAAGCAGTCAAGACAGCTACATAGCTCAGGGGCATCCAGAGACACGGCAAGAACCACTCAGTGAGGACTGGGCTCCAACACAGACCCGCCCTGGCCACCTGCCTCACACAGCAAGGAGACGAGGAAGCAGCATCTTCACTGTTCCCCTATTCACAAGGAACCAGGGCAATGTGTGCGAGCGACTTCTGCCAAAGGCGGAGCATCTAAAATCCGAGTTACACACATTGTTATAACTTTCTCATCCTCCGAGAGCTTCAGCGATATTCTGACTTCCCGGGGTGGAAAATTCTTGTCAGTACTATCACTTAAACTGCAAAAGTAAGCGATAAGAATCACAGCAATCCTCCTGACCCCTTTAGCATCTGGCACACAATGCCACACCAGCAGCTTCATCCTGGACTGGGTCACACGCAACTGCTTTAAAATCTAGAAACTCAGCCTGTAGCAAGTCTGAGAAGTTTCCCATCTCAATAATGGTCAGCACTGCAAAGACAAAACAACGTTGTGCATGATCGCAGAGGGGCCTCTGGATATGCTGCCGTCATTAAAATGGAAAACTACTTCTCACAAATGTAAATACTGGAAAACTTTACTCATGCAGCTAAATTCTAAAGATTCAACTATTCTCTTATGCTACCGGCAGGATTTTACAAAATTATACAAAAGACTGCAGCACTCTTGAGCGGGTTCCCTACTGTCCTCGCAGAGGAAGCCTCTGAAGCCCGACGCCAGTCACACTTACTTTTCTGTGGTAAATGCTGCCGAGTCCCCTCTCGATGTCAGGCAGCCTCTGCAGGTGACTTTCTATCTGAGCAAACACACTGGACTCGGAGTGCAGCACTTCGGAGACAGCGTCAAGTCGGGCGTTTATCTCACTGTGAGGGGACAGCGGCAGGGTCAGGAGGAGATGCCCCAACGGCCCAGGCCAGCAGCCAGCCAGCACAGCGGGTGCCTGGTGGCCCATCCTGCCCACGCCTCCCACCCCGAACCAAAGTGCAGGATCCTTTGGAGGCCATTGTGGGGCAGAGGCCGCCTCACAGAGCACCCACTCGCTCCCTGTGTCCCTCCGCGCTCCTCTTCCAGCCCCCACTGCGGCCCAGCTCCAGCACAGACTGCCCAGCCACCCGCAGCCCCAGGACGGAGCTGGTCTGCAGAGCAGGGCACACACGGCGAGAGCCCCAGGAAGCCCAGGTGCTGGGTTCAGCACCCAGCCGTTCCCCGGAGCCAGTTTCTGGGTTGCTGCTGACTCAGAAGCGGTTCTGGTTTGTCATAAAAATGAGATGTTAAGTGGAAGTGTGTTGACATTCTGGACCTTGTCATTTGGGCCACGGTGACAGATCGGAAATATGGCCATTCACACTTCACAGGATGGGTTTACACCATCCCAGCCATTTAATTATCCAAGAGAATTAACCACCAGGAAAGCATGCTCAGTGGTGTCAAAACCACACAAAAATGTAGCCAGCAGCCAATTCCCAACACAAACAACTTTCCATGCCTTTAATTTTAATTATTTATGAAATGTAAAAGCTAGAAGTTAACTTAGCACACTCCACGTTCTTTTGCTGTCTGTAGAAATCTAATTTGAATTATAAAAGCATCCTCCCTCTTCTCTGACTGTGGTGCAAAGCTACGTACTACGTACAGGCAAGGGTTTTGTTGAGGTACACAAGCACCCACCTCCTGCAGGTCCCTCGGCAGGGGAGGAAGTCCCCAGCACAGGGCCCGCCACGGAGATGCACGACGCAGGTCACAGTGACACATGTGAGGAGTGCCACCCACCCCGGCTGGGCACACCTGGTGTCCCGGCCACCTGGACAGGTGTGCAGCAGCAGCGAAGGGCGAGCCTGTGACAGGTAACTCTACAATCTCACATGTTTCTAAAACTTTGAATGAACTTATCACTTAAATCCCTAAAAGCAGTGGGCTTGAAACAGTAACAAGGAAACAGGAGAAACAGCCACCTGTCCCAACAGACTGCCGAGCACCCGCTGACCTCCCTGTGGCTCTCACGGCCTCTTAGGAGCCGGGGGTCAGAACAGCTGCTGTGAGGTACCAGACACACAGACCTGGGCCACAGAGCATGGACAGACACGAGTGCCGATGTCTCGGAAGCCACAGGGGCACTACGGCGCAGCCCTGGGCTTCCTGCATCCTGCAGCCAGTCAGATCCTCCCGCTGCCATGCAGGAGGCCCGGGAGAAGGAAGGAAGGAGGAAGGAACCAAGCAGCAAGTGCTACCTGCAGTGCTGACAGAAGTGTCGGCGCAGACGCAGCCAACAAGGACACCGGGGGCTTAGCTTCCTGAGTTCCGGGCCTAAGTCCCATGTAGGCGCCAAGTGGAAAAGGCAGCACTCTGTGCCAGGCCACAAGGAGCCAGCCAGCCCCTCCATCACTGCAGTCTGCACCAGCACACCTCACACTCCCGCCAGGAGCTACAGACCCCACAGACGGAAGCCAGACGGAGCAGCACGGCCCAGTGACAGAGAGGGCTGCAGCCTGAGTGGCCAAAGCGTCAGCAGCCCCATCCCCTGCCTGTGTCCCAGCTTCCTAAACCTTATCACAGCCCTGACCGGGCTCACACAGAGGGCATGGCCTCGACCTCCCTCTGGCCCGGCTGTGGAGGTGGTGCAGGGGACAGGCAGGGCCCCTCTCCAAGACCTTCCCGGACAGACGGCAATGCTGATAGACACAACACACCCAGTGGGCACCCCAGAAACAGTGGATCCGCACAGTTCTGGCAACCAGGTGCAGCCACCAGAGGCCAGTGCCATAGTCACCCAGGATACAGGGAGACCAGCATGACTCAGCCCTGGAGCTGGGGATGCCACTGAGTGGGTACCTGCAGGCATCGTGCCCTGGGCACCCTCCCAGGATTCTGGGCCTGAGCTGGCTCCCTCATGCCCTCTATGCCCGGAGGTAGTCGGCTCTCCACCCTCCCCACGTCCTGGCCCCACACTGACAAACGTGAAGTCCATCTCAAGGGCACTAACACACCTTCACCTTCACAAATGTCTAACTTCAGCGAAAGACACAGAACAGAATTCCTTTTACCTTAATCTAAGGAGCGGCTGGGTCACCCACTTCTTCAGCATCCGGCTCCCAAACGCAGTTCTCGTGTGGTCTAACACCCACAGCAAGCTCCCCTTGAGCTTCCCGTCAGTCTGCAAAGACCAGAAAACAGGCTGCGTCCACATGGACACGTGCACCAGCACCCCACCCTGAGCTGGCCAGGGGACCCCGACGTCCACTCAGCCTGCGCCCGTGTCCCCCACGCCGCTCTTCTGATATCTAGAGGGCAAGGACACAAACATGTAGGCACACATTCACAAAGACAAAGTCATCCTCACAAGGAAGAGGGCTAATTGGAATCTCCGAGCCTCCAGGGAAACAGAGCCCAAGTTCAGCTGGAAGATAGGAGAGAAGGCCAATTCTCAGCTTCCCTCTCCACAAGACTTCAAGTCCTATTGACAGATGGATACCAAAAGATGCTTTGTTTACAGGATACTCTGCCTTAGGAATTGAATTTTATAAGCTGGGTGTGATGGCACACATCTGCAATCCCATCACTCAAGAGGCTGAGGCAGGGAGATTGCTTGGGGTTCAAGGGCAAAGTGGGCTATAGTAAATGCAAGGTCTGAACTACACAGTGAGAATGTTTCAAAAAACAAAAAGGTAGAAGTGGATTTCAGAACTGTGTGCAAAAGAATTTGATAGGGAAGATGTGTCAAGGGAAGCCTGGGCTGCCGGGGCTGTCCCTGTGGACCCTGGGCTGGGGTCATTTCCAGCAAGGCCTGTCCTTCCTTCCTAACCTGTCCCTGGCATAGGCCTGGGTGACAGGAGGAGAGTGATGTTCCCACAGACAGGAGGAAGAGACCCCACTACTCGAGCCCATGAGCAGGAGAGAAGAGCTGGAGGTCAAGGGCAGCAGAGTGACTACTCTCAGCCTTCCAGGGCACTGGGGCTCTGCACCGCACGCATTGCCCTGAACCAGCTCCAGCAGAGCTGCTGTCTTTCCTTGATGGCTCCAACAGCTCCACATGGACATCTCACCGCTAGGCGACGCTCAGTGATAGGAACGATGCAGCTCCCCAGTCCGCACACCAGACAGTGAGACACGCAGAGCAAAGGCAGCCTGAGCGCCACACTGGTCCGCCGTGTACCTCACGGAACAGATTGCGGACATCGCCACACAAGGAGGGCGGGTAAGAACAAGCAACCAGACAAGACTCATACTTCCTGCCAATTCTCAAAGATGACGTCCTTCCAGGAAAGTTCTTGGTCCAGAACTGCCCCAGAGCTCATTTAGGAGAGCAGTCATAGCCCTCTTCTGAGAAACTCCATTAAGTACACACAGCACTGGCAGACAAGACCCTCGGTGCCTCCCCTGGCGGATGGCTGCCTCGCTCCACCCATCTACGGACCCCTGGGGCCGAGGCCTTGTTCACCTCACCTGATTCTGCAGGATTTCTAGATTTCTTAACGTTGTTCCATTGAGCATCATCAGTTCCATCTCACTCGACATCCGTTTAAAATTCCTGCAGAGAATGAAACGCAGTGAGGTGGCGTGAGGCGCACAAGACACGAAACAGACACACACATAGGGCCGGAACAACAGGCTGACACTGTGCACAGGCAGTGCTGCGACAGGAGACCAGGCCCGGGGAGCACGACGAGTGCGTCCAGCCGTCCGGCCCTGGGAAGCCAGGGCTGCCAAGGCGGCACGGGCACGGGACCAGCGTCTGACACCAAGGACAGGAACAGAGGGAAGCGACGGCAGTGTCTTCTTTTTGTTTTCCGTTTCCAGAAACAGAACCAAACACAGTCTTTAACCCCAGGCGGAGCATGTGGTGGTGCCTCTAGGAAAAGCTATGCAATTAGCTAGAAAAATATGTCAGGACTCTGAAAACTGTCCTCATCATTCTGGACTGTGGGATCATCTCGATAAACACTTTAGAAGCTGCTGCTCGACATTCTGGTATGCGTGACAAGTGTTATTTCCTCTATAATTAACAACACCCATAGAGGTGCCCAAGGCTTAATGAGCACAAATAAGTAGCAAAAGTTATTTCCTTAAGCTCAGCAAAGAATTCACATGCTTCTTCTGTCCCTGTTGCTATCAAAAAACCCAATTAAAGATGTAATAAATTTCAGATGTGAGCACTGAGATGCAACATGATAAACGTTCGCACGATTCCCAATCATGTCGAGTCATTTGTGCAGCAATTCCATTTGCTTTTGCAGCCACCCCTGAGATGTTTCCACCTATAGCACTTAAGGACTTAACAGCTTATTCTAAAGAAGAAAACAATGGCCGTCACTGGACAATGAGGAGGAAAGCATGCAAGCAACAGCCCTCTCCAGATAGTGATGAGACTCGCACAAAGCCAGTTCCGGAAGCGAGTCCCCACCAGGAATCCATGGCCCAAAGCATGAAGGACACTCACTCAAGACGCCCCCCACCACACCTAGCCCTGGAGGAGAGAACTTTCTGTCAGGAGCAGACCCTGTCCTTCGGCAGTGGACCTCACCTGGCAGCTTCCATCTCCCTCCAAAGGACACTAATTGGCTCCTGCTTTGGGGACAGCAAGTGCCCTATGGGGCAGTGTGCCCTGTGCCCTGCCCCAGAACCTGAGCTGGTATGAGCTGCTCACCCCTCACAGGACGCTCCGCTGTCAGTAACACCCAGGGCCTCCGCAGCAGACACTCAGCAGATGCTGGCACTCCCATGCACACTGTCTGAGTGGCCTTCCTTGAGTCTCAGAGCCCCAGAAATGTCTGGGAAACTCCAAGTGCAGTTAGAAAATGGAGAACATAGCACCAGCTGCATGGATGACAGGTATGCGGGCTGATTCCTGGTCACAGAGCCGAAAGCCAGGACCCATCACTGTGCAGACATAAGTCCTTCGTGTCCTACTCCTGGCACTCAGGCTAAGCCAACTCCATGTGGGGTGATCAGTGGCACATGAGCACCCCACACAGACCCCGACCAGCATGGGGTCAGACGGCAGTTATTCAGGCGCTGCAACCACATGCCTTACACGGAATAAGCGTGATCAATGGGATTGTAATCACTGCAGCCCAGGCCGCGAAGCCAACGGACTGCCATCCTGTGCGTGCCGCTGTGCCCCACGGTTCTCCACACATCCTCGAGCCTCCATCACTAGCCAGAAGATGACCCAACCGGCTGAAGGCCCCGCTTCAGCACCGTCACACCAGGGAGGACACAAAGACAACAGCAGCTGGCAGCTGTTGTGGGAAAGACCAACCAAGGAGCTCCATCCCAGCCCTCAGGAGCGCTTTGGTCCTCCAGCACCAGTAATGCTTCTTCCCTGGTGAGGAAGAAGCCAGAAGTGCGCAGGTCGCAGCTCACAGCCCAACCATCCCATCAGCCACCAGCCCATCCGTGGGCGGCGCTTCAGTCAGGGTTCTGCAAGCATCTTGTGTCCCAACAGCCTGAGACTTGGTCATGGCCCTGAGAAGTGACCTGATGCTACTATTCCGTCGTGTGTCTCCAAGAGGCCTCCAGCTGCACCTGTGAGGCTGCATCAAGCCGTGGGATGTGTGGACAGCAGGACTAGTCCACAGGGCATCTGCTAGGTGCTCAGCCTGGGGTGTGTGCGAGGGGGGCACAGAGGCACCCCACATGCACAGACGCTCCCACTCCCAGCAGAAGGCAAGGTCCAGCAGCAGGGCAGCTGTCTGCCCAGCTCAGGTGCCACGAGAGCCCTTGCTAGGGTGGTGGTGAACCCTGACTGGGCCCCACTCCACCACATCCTTCTATGGACAGTGGCCCCTGGCTTGTCGATTTCCAGAGAAGCTGGCTGGATCCTGACACAGCTACAATGTATTTACAGATAGGATGGCTTTACCAATATGAGGTCATCTAATCTGTGAACCTGGGTTGTCTTCCCAGATTCTGGGGTCTTATTCTCTTTCTGCGATGTTTTATAGTTTTCAGAGTAGAGGTTTTGTACTTGTTTTATTGAATTCATTCTTATCATTTTTCATGCAATATAGGGAAACTATTTTCTAATTTTTATCTTCAAATTTTTCACTGCAACTGATTTTCATATTTCTTTCATATGCTATAACTCTGTGAACTAGTATATTAGCCCAAACAGTCTTTGTGGAATTTTTTTTTTAGTTTATTGAGATAGAGTCTCACTTTGTAGTTCAGGCTGGTCCTGAGCACAGCCTTGAGCTCACAGCAATCCTCCTGCTTCTGCCTCCCAAGTGCTGGGAATATAGGCGTGAGTCACCACACCTGGCACTATGGCATGTGGTACTGATTGCTGGTGGGCATGAGTCTCCATGCCTGGTATTATGGTACGTGGTACTGACTGCTGGTAGGCATGAGTTTCCATGCCTGGCACTGTAGTATGTGGTACTGATTGGTGGTGGGTGTGAGTCTCCACGCCTGCCATTGTTATATGTGGTCACCGGGCATCAAACCCAGGTCCTTGCACTTGGAAGGCAGGCGCTGGAACCACTGAGCTAAATCCCTGGGCCTTTGTGGGATTTTTTAGGGTTTATTTATATGAGTTCACGTCACCTGCAATAATTAGTGTTACTTCCTTCCCAGTTGGCTTTATCTTTATGTGGTACAGCAATGACCAGAACACCAGGAAGTGCTGAGCAGGGGTGGCAGAAGACACCTTCATCCTCCTGCTCTTGGGTGGGAGGAGTTCAGACTTCCACCGAGTTGCGAGCTCTCAGAGACATCCTCGATCAGGCGACAGCAGCTCATTTCAGTGCAGATTTCCTGAGTTTTGTATTTCAAAAGGGTTTGCTTCCTGACACAGGCTTCTTTCATGACTGAGACAATCATATAGTTTTGACTTTTAATCTGCTGACAAAATACATGGGAGTCACTGGTTTGTGGATCCTTAAACCAACCCTATATTCCTGGAGTAAATCCTACAGCCACTGTACATGGTCCTTTTGAGCACAGTGCTGGATTTGTCCACTTGTGTCTGGTGAGGAATTTGCTTCTCTATTCATAGAATCTAATCACAGTGGGATCTTCTCTCAGGGTCGTGGCTGGTTTGGAACAGTGACACTCGAGATACATTATTATTGCTGTCATCTTCTTTTAGAGGGACAGTGGGATATCCTGTGAGACCACGCTTGGCAGCATCCCTGGCCCGTCCCTATTAGACGTCATTAAGCAGCTTATATATTAAATCCACATTCACAAATAAAAGAAGTCATTCTGTTTTATGATTCTGTTTTTATAAGCAGTTTCCTAATAAAAAGGTTTTTTAGAGTTCATCTTGGGTGAATTTTCTCACTCTTTCCTACAGTTTCCAAACTCAAAGCTTACTTGAAATTCTGACCAAACTAATCTCAATAAAAAATCATCCAAAATGACAAAAGCATTTGTTTCTGATAAGAAAAACAGCCAATGCCTTTAACATGTCATAAATTTAAGAACTGCAGTATTTCCATCACTACTGCTAGGCAGCTTTGTGTCCCTATGACAAACTACCTGAGCTAAGTCCAAGGAGGCCAGGGCATCTCTGCTCAGAGCTCACAGCTCCCAGCCAGGCCTCGGGTGCTGGGCCCTGCTGCTTTGGGCCCCTGGCCAGACAGCTCGTGAAGGCCAGCAGTGTGCGGGACAGGAAGCACCAAGGAAGCCATGCAGGGCCAGATCGGGGCGTCCTGAAGACACACCCCTGGGACCTCACTTCCTCCTGCACAAGTAGTTCGGGAGGCTCTGGTTCCTCCCAAAAGCACCCTGAGCTGGGACCAGGGTGGTGGGTGCCCTGTGGGTCTTCAGGACATTCAACACCCAAACTTCGGCAAGATCCACCTGCTGCTCCTCATGTTCTACTTAGACTATCATACTACTCTGCTCTGGAAAAACCACTTTTAGTGCTCAAAACAATTCTGGAACGTCAAAGTTTTCCCTAATTAGAAACCTCTCTTTACCTACTCAGCCCCGAACTCAGCCATCATTCCTGAGATGGTTTATTTTCCTTATCCCCCTAAAATTCTATTGTGAAGGCACAAAGACTTTGAAATAAATGCACCACGAGATTTTATAATAACAAAGATTTTGATATAAATGTCCCTCAACAAATAATATAATATGCAGCAATTTCTATAAAAGCATTTGCTAAACAAAAAAACTCAAGCTAAATTTATTTTTCCCCTGACAATACAGGTCGTAAAGTACAAGTTCAAAAGTTCAGCAGCACAGCATGAGTATAAAGTAATAAACTGCATTTCATACACAGAAAAATATTCACTTTTTCCAAAGTGACTGCTCAGGAGGTTGCTTTCTTTTTCCAAAATATGAGGCTTGTAGACTCACTCTCCCAGAAAGGTCTTTGGAGCAAAATCACAGATCACCCATAAAGGCTCACTGTTAACAGGTCCCCAGCGCTGCTCTGACCACCATCTCTCTCCCCACTTTGGCTTCCAGTGGCATTTTGCCCATTTCCATTCAACCTGCTCTCCAGGACCCAGAATTCCTTTTTTCATTAAATCTGTATTTTCTGACTATCTAGAAGAGCTGGGCAAACATATAGAAGGAAGCCTCTCATTTTGCTCGTTACACACTAGGATTTCAACTCACTATGAGAGGACACACTCTTCTGGTCCAAAACATAACCTTCTGGACAGCTTCCCTTTTCTGACATCAACTCTCCTCGGTGCCGCTCTCCCCTGGGGAAGCCCTGCATCCCGCCATGCTTCATAGAAGGTTCTGCAGAACAAGGCAGGAGGCTTGTTCCTGTTCGAGGCTTTTTTTTTTTTTTTTTTTTTAATTTGTACGTTTGCAGTTCATGTAGCTACTGTCTTGGGAGTGGTGTTACATGTACATATTACATTGTGTTTCCTTTTTCAATTTTTTAACACCAGCAGCCACACGGATTTGGCTTCTTCAACAGGCCTAACTGGGGCTCAAAGCAGCATCCAGTAAGGCATCATGGGAGGCCGTTCCTACATAAGAGTTAACCTTTCTGCCATACTACAACACTCACAGGGTAATAAAACACCAGGCTAGGCCTCTAAGAGATTAGCACCCCACAGCCATTTCCCACCAGCATTACATCTTCCTCCCCCTGAAGAAGCCACTGCTGACCTGAGCATGGCTGAGTTCTGCCCTCCCACACCCAGCTTCCGGCCCAGTTCACTGCCCTTGGTCTCGTCGACACTCACTGTGCACAACACACTGTGACACAGGAAGCCCATTTTCCTTCAACGGGCATCCGTACTGCTTTTAAACAGGACAACTCGGTCTCCAGAGAAGCGAAACTCTTCTCTCATCAAACACTACACAGAAGTAAGACGAGATCCCCCAGACCCCCTTTCTCCTCTCTCCCCAGCACCTGAAGCAGCATCATCGCTCAGCCGCCTGCCGGCCAGCTCCACAAAGTACAGGATTCACCACTGAGCTCCTGGCAGATAGCGACCAGGGCAGGGCTGGTGGGGAGGAAGAGGAGGAGGAAAATGACCCCACCCCCTCTTCACTCCACCAGCGTTCTCTTGGTGTTTCTGAAATCTGTAAGTTAATCACTCTCCTGAAAAGCACCTGTGATAAAAGCACGCCCCTCTCTCTCCAAATGCACTGTCTGTGAAATGAAGGCTGAAACCAAGAATAAGAAAAGTAGTGAAATGTTGTAAATGCTTTTAAACGATACTTCTTAATCTACTTAGCAGAAAGCAGTCTCAGAGTCAAAACAATATACCAAACGGGTACCATGAATACAGGCGGCCAGAGTGGTCGCAACACTGTAAGTTAGTTAACACTGGCATATTCTGCAGCAGTACTACCTAAGAGCTCCTCTCTGTGCCCTCCTAGGGGTTCTACCAAGAGCAGGCAAACTTCCCTGAAAACAGCACAGGCCAAATTGAAACTTTTACTGTAACTGTCAACCACCCTTCTGACTTGAAACACCACTTACTCGGGTTTGGAGAGTATCTTTTCCAAGTTAAACTCCTTGAGGTATCTTATTATGGCTGCCAAACAGCCAATCACAGGTTTCTCCAAGTAAATGATGCCAGAAAAACTCTGAGAACCTAAGAAATAGAATGCATACCCTCGTTAACGTTATCACCAATATTAACAGCCAATTCTAAGTGAACTTTATGATTACTGAAGCAGTAACTTTGGCGCTATTTCCTCACTGGCCATTTAGAAAAGTCGTGATTACAAATACCCATGAATAGAGAAAAGGGGGCACCTTCTGAGGGCGGGATGAATCTTTTCTGAGAGAACAATAGAGATTTCTTTAAAAATATAAAATGCTCTACATATATCTAAAATGTACCAATAATATATATGTTCACCTTGTTTGATCAGAAATACTCCAAATACCATAAGTCAAAGACAAACAAGATGAGCTGAAAAATCTTCTGTAAACATAATAAACCAGACAACCTAAATAAACACCCACTGGTGAAGCTACACAGTGCAGTACATAGGTTACCCTGCACCTACGAAAGGGACAACCTGGACCTCAGCTCTCGAGCATCCGCAGGGGTCCAGCCTATTCCGGGATGAGGCCAGGTGAGGGGCCCTTGCTGAACCCCGAGCAATCTGAAGGCTGAACCTTGGTACCAAGGACAGGATCACAGCTCCCCTCCTGCTGAGCACCCCAGTGTCCCCCCACCCTGCCGGAGAGCTGGAAGGCTGGAGCACCACCTGTATGGACCACAGGATTCTGCTGGCCTTTTCCTGGCTCTAGCCCACCCTCCTCGGCACCTGCTGAGATCCAGACTTCCCGCCTTATTGTCTCAGCATCCATCACTGAGCAGCACCCTACCTAGGAACATTCATGTGGGTTTGTGCGCAGAGGTCCCTGAAAATACCCACAAGGACGTGAGCCAAATTATTCACAACCACCCACCCGAAGCACAGCCTGGGTGGGGCAAGAGGGTAGAGACTTCTTTCTATACAGCTGCAGGGAGAATGCTTTTTGCAGTAATCACTTACTACTTTTTAAAATTAAGAATAAAGCTTTTGTACACAGGGAGGGGAAGGGACTGATGGGGGAATGGGATAAAATAAAATTTATTTTAAAAAAGAAAGAAGAATAAACCAATAATGTAAGATATCTTTTAATTATAGATGTTCATAAAATTGGAACGTAAAAGCTAACACTGCCCTCACCTTCTCAGTAACTGCCCTTTCCCACTTGTAACCTTGTCTGCCTATCCACCAGTTCCACCCCTGACCCCTCTGACCAAGTGTACAAAAACTGGAGCTTTTCCTTTGTCCAGAGCTCAGCCTTTGGACAACAGTCTTCTAGGCCACTATACACCTAAAATCCTGGGATGAAATCCTCCTGCTTCACCTGTGGTTTCTCAACAAGCAGACAAGGACCTCACTTCTGAGGGCCCAAGACATTGCTGTGAGGTCAGGTGCCCTGGAGCCCAGAAAGACAAGAGGCTCTCAGCAATGCAATCTGCAATGACCCCACGGTGGTCCTGCAGCCTGCGGTCCCACGTTGGACACAGCTCGGGCTCCTGAGTCTGTCTGGCCCACCACCCTGAGTCCCAGGCAGAGGCACAGCGGGCAGCACTGCTACAGTGGAGGTAGCACTGCGAGGCAGGGAGGCTGCAGCAGGGCCAAGAACAGAACATTCATGTGGGGTCTGAGGGGTGCCAGGGAGGATCGAGTCTGCCTAGGGAAAGTGTATTACCTCGAATCCATGGAACGGAACCTGCCACATGCTGGACTGGTAGGAGCTTCTGGTGCCTGATGCAGAAGTGTGCGTAGACTGACGATGGTTCCCATCCTGTTCTCAGCCATCACTAACCCCGCCTTTTTAATTCTGGCACCCTTACAAGTCTTCACCCACACACACTACTAAAATGCTGGGTTACTACTGCGCCATCTTAGAAGGTGAGCAAGAAGAAACTGGTCAGTAACTCTTCACACTCTGACAGACAGGCGCCCAGAGGTTCCAGCGCAGCTGACACAATATGAAGAACCACGCTCCTCCGCTCACACCACAGATCAGCTCACCTGAGGACTTCGGGCTCTTGTGCCAAGTACTTACCTTTGACGTCGACCGGGTCCTTTGTGTAGAACTCTGTGACCGCCTGGAAAGCGTGGGCATATTCAAAGTAAACGTTATCCATCCTCTCCACTCGAACTCTGTCATCCCCCACACTACAAGGGAAAAAACAAGAATGTCAGAATCAACTCACAGTAAGTCCTGGCCTGCCCTCCAAAACAAGACTCATCGCTCCTTCTCTCACAGCCAAGACAGAGAGAGAGAGTATGGTCACAGATTCCCTGCAAAAGAGCCCATCTGGGAGCCCCCCTCCCCCCGAGTCATCCTGCGTGTGCAGCATGAGGGCTGAGTCCAGCCTCGCTCTGGCCCCTCCTCCGCCCTCAGCCAGGGCTGCGTACTTTTGTTTTATGCACCCAGCAAGCTCTGAGCACTCCACAACTGTTATTAAAAGACCCTGCTACAATCAGGCCCACTGTGTTAATGAATGAGAAGCTGAGGCAGGACGCATTTTAACTCCTCCCGGCGTGTCCAGACCCAAGAACTCCAGCTAGAGCTCCGCTGCACAGGGCCTCTGCTGGGAAAGCACAGCCCCCAGGCTAATGTAGCGACTCCCTGACCAACCCCCGATTATCAGGTCAGAGTCTGGCCTGAACGTGAACCACAACACCAGCCTTCTCCTCCTCCTCTCATGGCCATCACCACCTTCCACGACCTCCTGTCCCCAGGGTCAACACATCAGGCATCACACACTCCCACGTCACCGTCACAGGTGCGGTCACTTCATTTGCTTTCTGTACTAGGTAGCAGCTCTCCACGCTCTCTGTGTGGGAAATGAAGCACATACGAACCACTCTCCTAAGGAGCTGGAACAGGCTCCACAGTGTATAACGCCACCATTTATGCAGCCATTTCCTTACCGTCCCGAATTCACACAGAGGTAAGGGTGTCAGGCACTGCTTTACATCTGTTTCAAAACCATAAACATCACAGACGCAGCCACGCGGTGCCGCAGCCATCTCCATCACGGTCACAGGATGCCCCAATGCGACGCGCACCACAGACACTCCTGCGCTTACTGCACCGACCCCAGGTTGCGCTCCCTATTTTCCAGGTACATTATTAAACCCACACAATTTGCTTGGTCACTCAAATGGTACACTTCTAAGACATTCGTGAAGACAGACAGGGTTATTTATTTTTAATGCCTAAGTGTTTCACCCTTCCTTATATCTACTACAACTTCCAGATTTGCTTTCCAGACTTAACTCACTTGACTGAGAGTGTGAGATGAGAAATGCAAATGGCTTCCACAGGACCGGGAAGGCTGGGAACACCCACCATTCAGAGCTCTCCGCCTTCCCTGCTCTACCCATCTCCCCGTGATCACCCCATCTCTCATCCATCCCAGAATCAGCACACACAGTCCCCATCCCTGTGGCTTATCGTCAATACCTGGGTGCCAGGACCCTGACTAACTCTGTCTTCCCCACTTCCAGGCCTTTGGTTTTCACTATCCATTATTGGCTTCCTGTGAAACACAATACCTGAGACCCACAACGTAAGGACAGGTTTACATTTCAGCTTGTGGTCGGGACTCCAGGGCAGAGGGGCCTGGTGGAGGAGAGCCGCTCACAGCCAGGAAGCAGAGAGAACAAAGGGAAGAGCCAGGGAGGGAGACGTAACCTTCCCGGTTACCCCTCCAGGGCCCCAGGCCCCCAGCCAGGCCCCACCTCCTGCCAGCAAGGACCTGTGCATGTAACACCAGAGAGGTCCCAGGGAGACCACACAGAAGCCAGACCCACAGCCACCCAGGAGGAAAGGGAGGCCCGCCCCTCAGGTGACCAGAGGTAATGAGAGAACCTGCATGACCTCCTCTGCCTGGCAGTACGCAGGCAGCCAAAGCAAAGGTCCACAGAAGACCTGACCCTCGTAACGTGGCACAAAACCACTCACCACACCCAGAAACTGAAGCGCACACGTGGGTATAACACGACAAACATGAACACGACTGAAATCACTGCACAGTAAGACCCCGTGAGCAGTAACGACACACACACAACTGAAACAAGGGGGAGACTAATGTCAGGGCAAGGGGAGTTCTCAACAGGGAGATCAGACACTCACCAGAAACATCAGAAAAAAGCAAAACAAATCTCAGTGGGTGGATCACCCACGATGGAGAGGAAGTCATCAATGAACAGGAAAACCAAATGAAAACTCACCCTAAGTGAACAAGGGATTCAGACAGAAGAAAACTAACCCACCGCAAGGCTCTACACTATTCCTACAAGAGTTTAACATTCCTGTCACCAGTCTTAGGAGAAACAGGAAGCAAGCAGAACAACAATAATGACAGAAAGGAACCTCTCCAATTCAGCAAGAAACAAACCTACAGATTCGAGAAGCTGAGTGAAATCCAAACAGGATAAAGCCAAATAACCCCTGCCGAGACACAGCATCATTAGAACTCTGAAAACTGTAGGCAAGAAAAACTCCTGAGAGCATCAGGAGGAGACCAGAGCTGTGACCCAGGGTCCCACAAACCTGGAGAGGGAAACTCCGCAGAGACAAGGAGAAAACAGTATTTCTGGATGAAGGGAGACGAAGAGAATCCGTCATAAGCCTGCCCCTCTGAAAGCAGTTCTCCTCACAGAAGGCAAGAAGATGAAAACAGAAAAAAGGAGCAGCTCGGCCCGCGGAGGGGGAGTCGCGGCTGCTGGGCTGAAATCCTCTCTGTCCTCACAGGTTCATCCTGCATTGAATGGCCCTGTGAATTCTGACCATGTCCAACAATCTGTCACTCGTCCTGAACCTCCCAGGCACATACAGTCTGCAAATCACGTCAGCTTTAGAATTTGTAATGCAGTCTTTTCAGTATTTGCTACTGTTCCGTTGTGCTACTGCAGTACCTGATCAGGATCAGGTAATAAGAAGACACATGTGAAACTACAGGTAATGTGGTTACTAACTGTATCGAAGTAATGCATTACATTAGGAGTTTCATTCCTCCCCGGATTATTATAAACATGACAGAGAATGGAAAGCAGATGAGGAAACACACACAGATGAAACTGAAAGACATCATAAAGACCCCGCCATGTGAGCTCACTCAGTGACCATGGGATGTCCAGCTCGAGGAGCACCGTCCATATACCCAGATCCCACCGGCACAAGGCAGTGCGCACGGCCCATGGCAAGTCCGCCCAGTCCTGCAGCGTGAGTGTGGGGCTCCTGAACGGTCCAGAGTCCACGGTCCACAGTCCACAATGCGGGACGCAGCCGCAGGCAGGCCAAGGGCAGTGAGTCTGTAACAAGCTGAGTCAACTTCTCAGGGAGGAAGATAAGCGCTGAGCCTCGAAGCCAAGTACCCGCTAGTAGGGGCAGGAGGTCTGGATGCGCCTCTCGTTTTTGCTCCTGTCCCCAAGGAGCTGCACTGGGTCAGACAGCACTAAGTCCAGCAGAAGCGCATTATTCTTCACCCAAACAGCAGTTCATGGAATTTTACTACTTCTGCACACTTGTTTGATTTTATTCTCAAATCTTTATTTTATTTTATTTTTATTTTTTAAAAAGGGTATACACTGACACATTATATCTTAGGTTTACAAATATTCAAGTCTCATTATAATAAAAGCACTGTAAATTGAAATAGGTGGGGAAGTTAGCAAAAATCATTTTTCTTCTAGAATAGATTCTTCACTTGTAAAATAAGCATACTTTATCTCTGTAATTTTTAAATTACAGTTTAACAAATGTAAAAGAAAAATTTCTCAAACAAAATAATAAACACCTGTCAAAGAAGCCAGGAAGCCAAACTCGGGAAATATCAAAATAAATCCCAACCACCGCCCAGCCTTCTCCAAACACAGTGCCAGCCCTCCACCTCCCACACAGACACAGCCATGCAAGCAGCTAACAGGCAGGCGCGCTGGCCACTGCCAGCCATGCACATGACCCATCACTCAGCTGGCACCACTCCGCCAGATCACCCCGCCTCCCCCAGCCTCACTACCCACAAACAGGTTGGCAAAGATAAGCAGGTGAGAAAACACGGGGTATGTTCACAGTGGAGCACATCTCTGCCATAAAGATACATTTCAGACCAGGGATGCAGCTCAGTGGTGTCACAAACATGCCTCCTGCCTGCCAAACACAAGGTCCTGAGTTTGATTTTTGATACCACAAAAAAAAAAAAGGAAAGATACATTTCAATCATCTGCAGAAAATAGACATCCCATAAGATCATAATGCTCAGCAAAATAAATCAGACTCACAGCCTAAACAGTACATGGTTTCTATCTGGGAAACTCAAGGGACAATAATTTAGGAGCAAAATAAAAGATCACAGGAAACAGGGATATAGATCTTTTGCAAATGGGAAGGAGACTAAAGATAGGGAAGGGGGAGGGAAAGAAAGGAAAGGGGTAGTGAAGAGAAATTCAGATGTGCTATGTGCATCTACCAAACCCAGACATAGTGAATGCAATCATTACGTACTAGTTTTTTTATTTTGTTTTTTGTTTTGTTTTTGAGACAAGGTCTCACCAAATTACTCAGGCCAGTTGGAAATGTGTACTTCTCCTGCTTCAGCCTCCTAAGTAGCTGGAATTACAGGAGTGCAACACCACACCAATCTTCCTTGGTCTTATTTTTTTCACTATATACTCTTCTCTCTTACGGAATTTTTTTTAACTTTAACTGTCCCATCGCTGCAGCAGACGCCCCTCTGCTTGCCTTACAAGCCCGGGACCCAGCTGCTGTTGCAGCCAGAGTCCACGCCTTTCCCCGGGTCTGCTCTCAAAAGGGAGAGGCTGGTCACCATTGGGAAATAATAATCTTGGCTTTGCGGTCTTTGACTGGTATTTGGCCTAAATTACAATGGAAAAGTTCAAGCAGGCTATAAATCGCAATTCGCAGAATGTGAAATCCTTGGGAGATCTCTTGTGGCTACAGTTAAGAATACAAGAAAGAAAAAAAGCCTCATCCAGGAGGCTGTTCTAGAATGCTGAGGCCCCCTTCTGCCTTTTTTCACATCACTTAACATATACTGTCTTCCTAAAAGAATTAAATAGAGCTTGCTACAGTGTCCATGGACACCATCTTTACAGCAGCACAGTTTTTAACAGCACAATCCTGGACACAGCTGATGTGTCACATGGTGGAGTTGTGAGCTCTGTCACAGGTAAGGGCAAACTTCAGACCATAAAGTTAAGTGAAATAAATCACACATAGAAAATTAAACATATGGTTTCTTGTATGAGAAACCCAAAATATAAATCAAAGGAAAATAAACCACAGATGACAGAAAACAAGGAGACTTTGTGGAGACGAAGGAGGGTGTGGGGGTGGACGAGAAGAAAGTAAAAAGGAACAAGATGCTACCCTGTTGTGACAGTATGTAGTGTGCACCATCAATATATGCTAATGAAAGGTGTAATTCCCTTGAAAATATATGACCTTCAGCATTAATAAAGTAGCAACCAGTAATTCACCCCAACTGCTGGTTCTACCTGGAGCCTTTTTTCCTTGCAGGGAAAAAAGGGGAATGGATCTGGGGTTGTGGATCTGGGATACAAGGAACAACACAACACTGGTTTCTGTTTAAAATAGCCAAGAAGACAGCACCGCAGGGGAAACTTCAGCGCCTGAAAATCCAGCGCAGTGCAGTGCAGTCCCTGGCTGTGCAATGCGCACCCGCCTGGAGGACACCAGGGGGCCCTGAAGCTGCGTCCCAGGCACTGGCGTCAGCCTCACCTTACACAGCAAAGGAAAACAGGAGACGTAAACTAAAAAGCAACACTAAAAATAAAACTCAAAACAGAGAAATAAACGGGTAGGTAAAACACAGCACAGGTGGAGCTGGGGATGAAGCTCAGTGGCACCGCACCTGCCTTGCAAACACAAGGTCCTGAGTTCCATCCTGGTACCAAAAAAATCCAAACCAGATGAAAATACAGAACAGATGCCTGCAGGTAGGAGAAATATAGTAAAATGTGACTGGTTGCACAGGGACTAAGACCATCTACTAAAATACAAAGAAATATGAATTAGAACATACTACAAATATTTTTTAAAGACAGTCAAAATTTGTAATTTTCAAAGAGGAATCCCAAGAGGCTGAAAACAACATAAACAACTCAGCAGTCCAGGGGCCCACACTATCCAGGGCCGTGAGGGAGAGCAGAGCGGGGCACAGCAGGAGGGCCCAATGTACACACGGGCAGAGGTGCCAAGCCGAAGAGGACAGGAGAGGAGAGGACACAGGCCATGAAAACTGGCGCCCACACGCGAGGCAGCCAAAGCCACAACTCTCACCACGCACTGCAGTGAAATCAAAATGAGTCAAAGGTCTAGTATTAAAGCAGACAATCGGCTGGATACAGAACAGGTGAAACTCTGAATTGCCCAGGAAACAATTCAAAGAATTTACAAATGGGATTTCATCAAATTAAAAAAAGAAACCACCAAGAGAGTGAAGAGACACCATACAGAATGGGAAATTTTACCCATTACTCCTCAAAGGACTAACACCCAGAATACAAGAAGTCAAACAAACGAGACCTCACAAATTTAAAGACTCAATCTTAAAACAAGCATTTGAAATGAGTAGCTTCTCAGATGAAGAAATATCAGCAGCAAATATGTAAAAAGTGCTGAACATCTCCGGTCATTCAAGAAATGCACATTAAACAACACTGAGATTCCATCTCCCTCCAGAAAGAATGGCTAATGACGAGAAATCAACCTATAACAAATTCTGGCAAGGGTCTTGGGAAAAGGAATCTTTCTCCATTGTCGACAGAAGTATAAATTGGTAAAGCCAATATGGAAGTCAGTATGGAGATTCCTCAAAAAACTAAATCTCGAGGTTCCACCTGTCCCACCTGTTCCCCTCTGAGGTATCTTCCCCAAAGAGTTTGAAGAACCATCATAACAGTGGTACACCCACAACCACGCTTACAGCAGCACAGTTGATAACAGGCAATCTTGGACACAGCCCAAAGGCCCACCAACAGAAGAAGAGTTAAAGAAGATGTGGTACTGCTGGGACACCTGCCTGGCAAGCACAGGTCCTGAGTTCGATGCCCAGTCCTACAAAAAAGAAAATGTGGTATTTCTACACAAAGGAGTACTACTCAGCAATAAGGAAGGATAACGTTGACTCATTTTAGGTAAATGGATGCAGCTCAAGACTATAATCTTAAGTGGAAAAAATCAGACACACAAGTTTAAATATTACACTGTTTCTCTGGTGTGAGAAACACAAAGGATAAGTTAGGATCAAACCGGAGGACAGATACCAGACAGTGGAAGAACATGTTCACATGAGAAGGAGAACAAGAGATAGGGAGGGGGAGGGAAGGAAGAAAAAGGGGGAAAAAGAATGGAAGAAAAAATGGAAACAAAGCTTGTGTGAATGGGAACAGGAAGAAGGGATGAAGGGAGAAGAGAGAAATGTATCAGGCACGGGTACAAGCTCCCTAGGAAGGATGTGATCAGTATGTACGACAATACAAACTAACAACAAAATCTACAGGGAAGTGGCAATGGCTGCAGGAGCAACAACTTTTACTGGGAGCTGTGTTCACTGGCACCATCTAATCGCCACAGCAACCCAGCAGGGGCAGGGAGAAGCCTTATCTTAAAGAAAGGGCACAACTTTCAATGATGAATGTGATGATGTGTATATATAATGTACCAAGAAAGATTTGAATTTCTTTAAATTTTTTTAAATATTATTTTTAAAAAAGAAGAAAGAAAGGGCAGCACCCACGGACTCACTCTATGTCCTAGCCCATCGGCATCACAGAGACGCAGAGCTGGCTGCCCACCGGGGCCGGCCTGACCTGACCTACAGTCCTCACTCGCATCCTGCACACCCACAGACAGCCACAGAGACGCAGGGTCTGCTCCCGACTGCGTACCCCACTCACCCTGCGGCGGTGGCCCTGCGCACTAGCGCCTCCGTGGGCTCCGACAGGCGCGCGGGCAGCAGCAGCTCGGTGGGCCACAGGCTGCACAGTCGCGTCTCCAGCTCTGCACGTGGCGCTGCATCGCAGAAGGCATCCAGCAGCAGCTCCCCAGTGGCGGGCTGCACGGCCTGCACAGACACAACACAAGTCAAGAGGATACGTGGGCACCCGGCAAGTGTGCCCACCAAGCTCACAGCCTTCAGAAGGGCAAACGGGAAGCTTCAGGGGACCTAATGCCCATGGTGATACCCAGAAGTCCCAAGCCATCCTGCCCCTCCACTGTCCCTCTAAAACAGTGCACCCTGCCACTCCTGCAGGGCACTGGGAGAGGGAGTCAGACGGTAAACACACAGGCTGTGGGAGCCGCCAGACCCAGAGAGGCAGCGATGGCCACACAGGCAGAAACTGTGCAGCTGCGACCTTGCCACACATCTGCAGAGCTGATGCCTAACAGGCATTTTCCCAAAGAATCAAACAAATGTAGCAGGCTTGGAACCAGTCCCAAGCAGAAGCCTCCCCATGGAAGTAACTGTGGTGACCACAGCCGCCCACACCTCAGCCAAGGAGAGCCAGGAAACCAAGCAGGACGGCAGCCTGGAACAGGCAAGAAAAGCCACTCAAACAAGGTCCCAGGGCAGCAAACGCTCTGGCACCAGGACCAACACCCACCAGCCTGACACCTCCCCCTCACCGGGCAGAAGAAGAAACCACCCTCTGCGCTATGCCAGATGGATGGCATCCCAACAGCAGCACTGCGGAGGACAGGAGGAAACACCAACCGCAACGCACAAGTCCTGCCCCAGATCCATGGCGAGAAGCGAAGGCAGCAGCCACGGCGGGTGTTCCCAGCACACAGAGAGGCAGCCAGCGCAGACCGTAAAGTCCCATCGGCCCCGGACCAGACAACAGACCCCAGCAACATGGGACAGGAAATCCCACATGCAGTGAGAACCAAAAGCAGCAGAGCCCCCAAGAATGCACGCGCCCGCTCACACCCGCTCATGCCCGTGTAGGGAGTGCACATCTAGGCAGAACACACAACTGTATGCAAAGCTTACGCAGGTCATGCTGCATGAAGGGAAGTTGTCATCTCACAAGTTGGATAACGGTCCCGTGATCCAGGGAAGGGACATGAAAGCCCTCATGGGTCTTCCCCACACCACCCTGTACACTTTGTTTTATGTATCTTTATATTTCAAGATTTCATGAATTTTGAAAAACTCTTTATCTGTAGCTCGGGAACTTTTTAAATTCTAACTCAGAGGTCTCCTCTGTGCCCACAGCTGTGGTACAGGACAGGACCCACCTGAGTTTATGGCCGGATCCACAACTAGGCATCTACAACAGTCCCTCTAAAGATATTCAACCAGCAAACGATCAGCCAGCCAAATGCTCTGTGGCCATTTTTCATTAGAGAAATGGCCTGTATCATTCTACCTTCAGCATCTAGTACACTGACACAAGGCTGGCCATAGGCTTAAATTTTTAAAAATTATTACAATGAAAGACATTCACTGCCCTCAAAGTCTTCACTCTTGCTGTAAACACACTCATCTCATCGTCCTTACCACTGTCTGACGCAGTTCTGGAAGTCTTCTTCCCCAAGTGTCTACGTAAGGGGACCACAGCTGCCAAGCGCCATCCAGTGGAAAGACAGCCCATTGCAACATGACGCTGTGTCCTCACCCACCCTATTCACCAGACCTGTCACCGGGGCGGTGACTTCTGGCTCCTCCCCAAAGTCAAAATGACCATTGAAAGGAGAACATTTTGAATCAATTCAGGACACCAAGGCAGCCGGGACAGTGCAACTGAAGACACTCTGGTCAGAGGCTCCAGAGCTGCTGCAAAGTGGCAAGGACCACGCCATAAGAGAACGGAGGATTCTGAAGGAGGTTCATGGCAATGTCTCTCACGGCAAAACATTTTTTAAACTTACACAATCACCCTATCTGTCTGTGCTACTCTGTATGTACAACATGGAGAAGTCTAGCCAGGCTGTGGAAACGGAATCAGCGTCCTCTAACAGACTGGCTGCCAGTACCCACAGGTAGGGCCTGGAAAGGTGGACTTCTCCGGGCAGGGGCAGCCAGCAACAACAGAACCGAGGGTGAAGAAAGGTTCCACCTCAGCCACCCTTTCATAGGGAGCTAAAGTGAGCCGTGTCCCCGGTCAATGGAGGCCTGTGCCAGAAAAGGAGGTGCAGCTGCACGTCAACAGCCCAAAAGCAGTTCTGGAAGTTAAGGATGGGCCAAAGCATCCGTCCACAGGAAACGAGCAGCTCACTCCGCCGTCGACACGCCCACCCTGAGGCCACCTCCAGCAGTCACCAGTGCTGCCCTTCCATGCAGTAGTGCACTGTGTCTGGTGTCCTGCTCTCAGACTATGTTCAGGGGAGCAGCAAGCAGCCTCTCTCTGTCCACAGGGTCAGCCGCTGTGCCAACAAAAGCCTTCTCAAGGAGAAACGTCCAGCGCCTGGAG
>PVIR01011784.1:0-46303 GCA_004026965.1 Petromus typicus
TTTCAGCTGAAGTGTTTCGGATGTGAGTGAATTTATACAACCTATGTATTTAGCTAATTCAATACTACAGCACGTGCTTGTGACTAATCGTGTGTTCAGCCCAATTTATGTAAACTCCCCAGTGCCCTGGACCCTTCCTCTGCTCTTGTCTAACCTGATTCCCTTTTTGTCCTAAGAGAAACCAGTATCTGGATTTTATAGGTCTCCTGTCTTCTTGTCAATGCACAGCAGTCATATAATATATAGATCTGCATAAGTTTATACAGCTCAACAGAATGTCCCCAAGTGCTGTTTTTGAAATTTATATACATTTTTCTGCTATTTCTTTTGTTTGGTCCATATCCGTTGTGTTTAGGAGGGCAACCATGATCAATCTTCTCCCAAACTACATATGTAACACAGAACTGTTTATTTTCCCGTTTTACCGATCCAGTCAGGACTCTTTCCTGTCTGTTTTCCTTTGCCACCCTGGGGCACTGTGAGCATTCGCACAAAGGTGCCAAGCTCCTGGGCTGTCTGCCTAGTGGCAAGGCAGGTGTGTCACAGACCTCTTTGCCCTTTTGAACCCTAGTGGCCAAGACCCAGCTGTGCTAACACTGAAGAGGATGATGCTGGTGGGCATGAGTCACACCTGGCACTGTTATATGTGGTTATGAGGGATGGTGTCTCCAGCACTGCTCATATTCTGGTGTTCTGGGTCTATCCTGTTTCTAGGCATTGGGACACATTGGGCAGAGCTCCCGATGAGCTCCTTCCAAGAAGCTTGGCCTCAGGAGCTTCGAATAGCTCAGTGGTGGTCAGCGGAGGACTCTCCTGTGAGCTCCTTCAGGTAGGACACTGGCAGTGGGGTGCATGATCCACAGGGTGAGGCGCAGAAACTGTTCAGCCTGAGGGGAGCTGTGCAGGGGCCATCATGAGAAGACCACCTCTGAGCCCATTTGTACTGAGGGTTACATGTGTGTACTGCCCAGAGCCCTCTGAAGTCCACAGGTCTAGCCCAGGTGAGCAGCTCTCAGGGAAAGATGCAGATTCTCTGTTGGGAGGGGCAGCAGCCAAGGAGAGAAAATATTTAAATCTCTGGGTCATGGTTTCACAAGAGTCAGTCTGCCATTGGCTCCAGAGCAGAGATTTCATGGTGGAAGGAAACTCTTTTCTTGTGCCAGGAAGCAGAGAGAGCAAGAAAGAATGGAGGAAGAAGAGGAAAAGACTTGTGACTAAATAGGTTCTTCCAAAGAATTTCCCCTCCTTTCCTTTCCTGGCCTGGCTTCCTAAGAGCGCATGAGGCTCTGAGCTGCCCAGTTAACCAGAGCTGAGGATCCTAATGCAGTCACTTTCCCTACAGTCCAACCAGTGAGCACTTGAACCCTCTGAGGAAGAATCTAGATCAAAACACGTTAGAGAAAGGCTTGGGAAGAGACAGCTTCCAAAATCCTGAAACTCATGTTTCTGCATGTCACTGTCTAACTCTCAGCCATCACATCCTAATTTAGGAAATGGGAAACAAGCAGGCTTTGTAGCTCACTTTCCTTCTGAATACTCTAGAACCAAAGGAAAAGCAGCCAGAGTCCACAAGGAACTCCGGCATGAAAAGCCCGCGTCTGAGGCAGTGCAGGCTGCCGTGTCAAGGTAGCTGAGGCTGGTGGTTTATAGGAAGTTATGGCTTATGGTTCTGGAGGCTGAAAAGTCAGGATTCAGCAGTTCTCACACGAGGAGTCCCTCGGGTCTCTCCGGTCTCTCGAGCTTCTCCCTTCGCTTTGGAGTCCTGTCTGCTTGCTGTGTCCTCAGCGAATGGAAACTATCAGAACCTTGGTCATAAGGGTGCTGATATGGTTCTTAAAGGTGACAGCCTCAAGACTCAGTGACTTCCCACAGCCCACCCCCTTCACACAGAATCAGTGTGCATTAGATTCTGGCCAGTGGGCTTTAGGGTGACACAAATATTCAGACCACTGTCTTAGCACTCATAAAAGGACCTAAAGGCTAAGACTGTAGCAATTTCCCAGTGTGCATCAGGCCCTGGGTTTCATTCTGCAAACTGATTCCTGCTCCAAATAAGAGTCAGAATTTGTAACAACAATAAAAATGTTAGAGACACACGGTCAGCTCTGTTGACTTAAATACTAAACAGCCGTGGAGAAAGGACATATGCAAGAATCAAAACAAATACATGTGATCAAAGCTGATTAAAACTTCACTTTTTAAAAAAATAATAAAAGTGTTAATAGGGTAGAGAGCTAATATATTTTGATAGTGGAAAATTCAGCTGCTTCTGACCAGGAAAATGAATTTAAATTACATATTTTATTGTGCTGAGAACAGAAATCTTTTTGCCTGTCAGTGACACACGTTCTTGGTAGTACCAGACAGCTTCCTCTGAACAAATGATAATAGATTCCGACAGGCAAAATCACATTAAATAATTCTACCACATAATTGCAATGAATTTAGTGCAGATTAGAATCAAGAATCACATTAGCAGCAACATTAAGTTATGATGCAAGCTCTATTTTCTTTAATGCTCATTTGAAAAAAAATCCAGTTGCCAAGATCTCAAAATAACATCAGCTTGTCTGGCTCAGAGATGTATAGAAATAATGAATGTGTCTGTTTTTATGCTTTCCACTTAGTGTATATTAGACTAAATTTTCATTTGACCTCTTCTATCAGCAAATGCATAAATCAAGAGCTATTTCCCGTGGGCAGCCATTAGTTTGGATTCTTCTGTAATGTGAAATGTGGAATCCAGATAAAAAGAGAAAGAGTGGAAAGAAAATACCTCCGATGAGTCCTCGAGGGGGCTGAGATGCAGGCAGCTCTGCCTGGGTCTGACTCGGCTGTGTAAGAGCAGAGAACACGAACTACACTGACTCTGAAGCTGTGTTTTTGTTCTATTTGATAATTTGTTGTTGAGTCCCTTTTAGTTTCTCATAATGCATTTCATTTAGTTCTCTTTCACAGAGTAAAACAAGATATTTATATGTGTTCTTGCTGAGGATCCTACTGAGCAATTCTCTGTGTGTGTGTGAGAAAGAGAAAGAGACACTAAGAATTAGGAAGAGAGAGAGGGAGAAGAAAAGGGAGGGAGAGAGAGGGAAAGAGGGATGGAGACAGAAACCAGAGAAAGGAGGAGAAGGGAACAGGGAAGACAAAGGGGCAGAGAGCGAAGAGGGGAGAAGAGAGGTGAGGGAGGGAGTGGAGGCAAAAGGGAGGAGAGAGAGAGAGAGAGAGAGAGAGAGAGAAGTGCATGGAACTGTATTCATGAGAAGGTGAGGTCGTGTGTGGTTCCGTGTATGCACTGTTTATTTAGAAGATAAATTCTTCAATGCTATATCTATAAATCAACCTACATTTTTACTCTAAGCTATACTTGTAAACTCACTTGTTTTTGCAGAAAATGTGCTATCTCACAAAAGCAAATGGGGCTGTTTATGGGCATCTCAGATTTGCCCTTGGTTGAATCCTAATCAGCCATATGCATTCTTCATAATAATGTAGTTGTACCGACTGACTTTGACACATGGCCACAGGAGAGGCCAAGGAGCTGCAGTACAAACTTTTTCTAAATTGGGGAACAGATACTGACATAGCTGATTTTAAAAAATTTTCCCATGAAGCTTTTTAGAATCATTTTTACTGTATGTCAGAAATGAAGACATTTCTGATCCTTTTGCTCATGCAGAGTCAGGGTCCTCATCATTCTGGAAGGTCCCCAGAGTGTGGTTACGCCCAAGGTGCATGCCCCTCGCCTACATTTTTCTTTTTCCTCTTCCTCTTCCTTTTATAGGACTATGGGAAGATTGAAGGATGGTCCACAACATTTAGATCTAGAGTGAGGCTGTGCATATTCAAGCATGAGGGAAATTTGGTTTCTGTCTTCCAGGTGGCCACCGTCTGCAAAAGCAGACAGACAAATCAGCTCTTCAGTCTCTGGGCTCATATGAAGATGGACATCCAGAGGGCGCCACTTTGTAATGGGAAGGTGAGCTAGCACAGGCCGGGTTGGAATGGCCCTGGGATCCCAAATTTCTGAGGGGAGTGGTCATCTGAGAGACAGAAGCAGGGCGCACATCTCCGGCTAGGAAGGGACAGGGGGTTGCTATGAATCTTAGAGACTGGCAGTCTGTCGTTCTCTCTCTTATGTTTTGTATCTCTGTCTCCCACAAAAAAGTAAAGCTTGGGCTTTGTGAAAAGAACTACCAACTGGAAAGGCTCACATTCATTGCTTGCAAATGGGATTTTACAGCCGAAAAGGAACACAAATCTGTAGCTTTGCCACTTTTTGTGGTGATTTCAAACTATTGTGTGTGGATGAGAGTTTAGCTTAGTGTTTCCAGTGCCTGTCTCATAGCACTAAGGTCCTGAGTTCAATCCCCATTCCCACATAAAAATACATCAGTACTTCAAATTATTTGCTTAAGAGCTGGATTATACAACTTGGAGCGTTACCAGTCAGGGTGCTGAGCTGGCACTGCACTGCCCCGGCCCAGCACCACCCCAGAACAAGCACCTCTCCCACACGAAATCAAAGCCCATGTCTCCAGATCCTCCGGGCTCTTCCCTCCAGTACCCTCTGCCTGCCTGGTCACTGGCTGACGTCATTTCTGTCTTGTGGCATTTCCTTCCATCTGCCTGATGACTGTAGCTGGTAGAGAGGATCACAGCATATACTGCTGTGCAGCCATGGGGACAGCAGAGGATGGCAGGCTGTGACATGTGGAGACACACCGCATACCCTGCTCCTCGCTTTGGTGTCAGGGATTATGATGTCAACAGGAACGGTGAAAATGAGAAGGGAGACGTGGGCTGGCGTGAAGTGCCGCGGAGGACAGCGCATCCGTCCTTGGGACAGGCATCAGCACATCTGGAGGCCACAGGACAGTGAAGAGGCGCCATGGAGGCCCTTCACCAGGGCTGACGACACTCCAAGCAAAACACGAAACAGCTTCTAAAACCTACGTACACCAGGTTACCTGTGTGACTAATTACTCCCCGAGAACCTAATTACTGTGAATCTCATTCTTGAGAACAAGATACCTACGCGGAAAGTCTCGCCTGCAAAGAAATCCGTATTAAGCCTGAAGTTGCTGAGATAATTAGGGGCCAAAACATGGCACTACTGATTTCCTATTTGGCCTCAAGTCTCTGGTTTCCCAAAGCAGAAGTCACCTGTGGAAATAATTAGACCAGGGAAAAGGGACAACTCGCAGGTGCAACAGAGTTTGGATTGGGCTGCCTGTAAAACAGGCAAAGAGGCACAAGGCTGTGACTTCCCACATTTCCTGGTAGAAACAGTGTTGGAACTGTGACCCTGCTGGGCTGAGGACAGGCTGCAGACAGGTTGAGAAGCACAAACGTGGTGTGGGACACACTCAGTGTCACAAGGACCAGGGAGGCTGGGAAGATGAAGGCGCGGGCTGCAACCCCAGGCAAGGATACAAATGTCTCTAGACACATAAAATGCACACCTGGACTCCTAAAGCCAGCCCGAGCACACACATGCAGATGGAGGAAACCAGCTCAATTTCCCTTGTTCCCAATAGTTTCTGGGCTCAGAGAAAATGGGCAGAAAGATCCCTGGGAGCTATCAGGGGAGCCAGAGACAGAGCAAAGGGGCAGGAAGACCCAGTGTTACGGGTATTAGCCACGATTCCTAGAGAAGCAATGAGCCACATGGAGAGAGAGATGCATGATATGATCCAAAAGTATGGTTTGTGTTTAAGTAAAAAAAAGTAAATACAGTAAAAAACCAATTGCTATTCTTCCCACTCAAAATGAGTCTGCTAGTTTGGAACACACTTAGCCCAACATTGTTGCCACTTTCTTAAGTCCCGGAAGTCCTTCCACGAATGTGATTTTGTGGCTTCTTTGATGTAGAGAACTGAGTTAAATTGTTTAAGACAGTTTCTGTCATGTAGAAACATTATGGTCTGTCTTCAGCTACCTTTTGCAGTGGATCTGGCACTGTGCGAAGTCGAAGTGACCGTGAAAGGTGGACATTTCAAATTGATTGAAGACACTGAGGCAGCCACAACAGAGCAGCTAAAGACACCCTTGAAAATGGACTTGCACAACTGCTTTGGAGAGGTGCAGGTATGAGAGGACAAGTTTGTCTGAAGCATTAAGGAATGTTTTAAGGGAAGCTAATGACATGGTTTCATTTATTGTAATATATTTTTAGTTTAAACCTTAGACATATTTTTCAACATAGGTGAAAGGTAGGTGACTAGAGAAATAGCCAGAAGTAGCAAGACAAAATTTGATGTATCTGAAAAATGGCTCTTGTCACTTTGGAGACTTCAGGAGCCCCAGCTGTGACCCCAAAGCCCAGGCTGGAGAGCTCAGGAGGTGTTGCAGCTCGACTCACAGGCGCCTGCCCCAGACCTCTGTGCTCTGCTCTGGAGGTCAGCCTTGACTCCAGCAAAGGCTGTCAGCCACTTGTCTGGGGCTCACTCACAGTGAGGGGAGAAATGATTTCCTCTGCTGTACCAACTGAGATGTTCATCTCATCCAGATACCCCTAAAAAACAGACAACAAAGCCTTCTCCAAGATCTTCAGAGTACTGGGTAGGACCCAGTCAGATTAACATATAAAATTAACTATCAAAATCTGATTTACACACAGGACCTTAAATTAAAATGTATGTGATACAGACAGCCTGGGACCTGGGAAATGTGAGACAAAAGTGAAGGAAGCTATTTCAAGATAATGATGTCGATAATTTGCTTAAAGAAAATGTGTTAAAGTATAAAGCCATGCAATTCTGCTTTATGTAGCATGGAAGGTTGTGGAAATCTGGAGATGAGGCCTTAGTGTTTCCAAATGAATTTAAAAATATAGCCTTATACTGTGCAGCATAGGCCAGGCCTGTAATCCCAGGTGTCTGGGAAGCTGTGACAAAAAGATACAAGTTCAAGATCAGTTGGGATACCATGACAGCCATAGGAAGCCTTGTCTCAGAATTAAAATTTTTAAAATTTAAAAGGGCTTTAATACTGAGAATCAGAAACACAAATCACTGAAATGCTTTTATGTTCTGAAATATGCCCTGTGTATATTCAGCTATTGTTTTACTCCTTGGGACCCAAACATGACAACTGGTTACAGGAGGTAGCACAGCCGGCGGATAGTGCATAAGGTGCATGTGAAGACCCCAGGGACCAAGAGAAACTGTTTTTTAATGGATCTTAATTCTTTTAAGAACAACTGTATAATACAGAAGAGAATGTGATTTTTTTCTCTAGCAGATTCAATCATATTGAGAAAAATCATGAAACCATGCAGAAAAACTGTGTAACTTCAGCCTTCAAACGGGTCATGATTTCTCAGTTTGCTACCTTTGAGTGCACCACAGGTGGCTGAACTTGTTTTTGTACAGGCTTCTCAGTTGCCTCCTATAGCATTTGTCAGTGTCTTGTCCCCTCCTGGCCACTGTACTGCATGAAGGAGATTTTGCTGCACATGGGAGGATTTGCATGTTGTTCTTGTTTGTGGCAGGACTGCCCAGAAAAATGATCTAAAAGGAATGACCACCCGTTGGTGAGCGTGCCAACAAAGCCCAGCGAGGACATGCATCTTCCTGTGGAGCTTTTGTTCCTTTAGGAAGCTTTACAGAACATCAACCATGGTAAAGGCTTTGCCTAGCCACCATTTTACCCAAGAAAGAATTAAAGGAGGAAGAAAAGTTAGAAGAAAGAATGGAAGGAGGCTGACAGGCACCCAACTCCCTGCTGCAGGCTTTCATATGCATTCACATTGGCAATCTTTTGCAAGTGTCTTTGAAGGAAAATGTCAAAATTTGCTTTATCGCCATGAGGAAACAGACAGTATGATAGAGAAAAAGGATTCCTACTTTCTTAAACTGCTATTACTTCACCTTTCAATGCTCAAGACTAGAAGTGGGCAAGACAACTAATTTTCCTACAACACAGGTTCAGAATATGATGAACATAATATAAACAAAATTCCATGTTGGCTCAGAAACTGGCCACAGTGACATCACTCTTTAATCCACTGAGCTCATATCTCAAAGATAATGAAAAACTCCAGAAAGACAAAGAAGTTTCACAGATGCTGACCAAGCTCTTCTTGCCTTGCATGGACCACAGAATCTGAATAGAAGCTGATCTGTTTAAGTGCTAGATTTATAATACAAGCTTGACATCTTACAGAAGATAGAAATATTGGAGTATGTATTGTGTCCACAAGTGAAGTCTCCCCAGCAACACAAAACAGTCATGAGGAGGGGGAAAGGCCACACGTTGATAGGCTAGCCCTGTTTGACTCTCCATGAGCTTATAGTTGACCCAGCCCAGGAAGCACCAGCCCATAGTGTGTGCCTTGAGCCTGACCTAGGGGACAGGCAGAGCAGACACAAAGGCCTGCATATACAGCTGAGGGCCCCTCCCCTGCTGACAGTGCTGGCTTTATCGGGCCATGTCTCCCTGAGCTGCAGAGGATGACGGTGCATTTGAATCCCAGGTGCTACCCAGACTGTGCTGCCCCTAACTAATGGTGATGGGACTGGATCTCTTACCCAGCAGAACGTTCAGCCTGTGTACATCCCTCTGGAGCTGGCCACATGCACCTTCCCAGTTGCTGAGCCTAATACACAGCTTTCAGTGGACTTAGCTGGTTTTCTGCGATGTCAGCTGAAGAGGTAGGGGGCAGAATCACCCACCTCTTCTCATCCCTGTGCCAGGAACATGGAGTTGCTGCCCTCAAAGCTGCCATTTACCCAGGCAGAATATCACAATGCAGTGCCTGGTGCCTCCTGTGAGCAGCACGGCACAAGGGCTTTGCATGTTAGCTCATCTAATCCCTCTGCAGCCACCCAGGAGGAAAGCATCAGTCTCATGCTACAAAATAGGGAGGTTCCGCAAAGTTCTGCAGTTCTGTGGCAGGAGTTTCCAGGAATGTTCTGCATTAGGAGTCCCCTTCCCAGTGCACATTCCTCCTGTAGCACATGCAGAGGTACCCTCATCCTGGGGAATCACTATCGTTTCTATCTGGGAGTCTCACACAGCCTCAAGAGCTCATAGGCAGGGATTCAAAGGTAGAGATTGAATCCTGAGAATGCTACACTGTACTGTAAGGTTAGGAGGGGTTTGACAGCAAAGGCAGGTCACTGGGGGTGTGGCCTGGAGGGTCTGTCTCCCTTCCAGATTCCTCTTTCTGCTAATTCTTGGTAGCCACATGGTGAACAGCTTTCCTGACTCCTTCCACCAACCTTTTTGTCTTGGAGCTGATCAACTGCAAACTCAAAATGTGAGCCCCAAGAGACCCCAGTTCCTGTAAGTCACGGTTGTTTGGTGCTTTGTCCCAGATACTAGGAAAGTGATTGTGATAGGTCCCTTTGGCCTAGTCTCCCACCTCCTTGCAGGACTGGCCTAAGTGCTTATTGTCTGCATGAAGGTAGCGCTTCCCTCAGGGACCCCACTACTGGTCCTGAGGCCTCTTCTCACCAAGGACTTGATGGAGCACCCCCATGCAGGCCTTCAGTGATTTCTAGCCACTTTGCAGATGAACCTCCAGCACCCAGCCTGCTCCCAGCAAGTCACTTACCCAGTTTCTTTCGTCACACCCCAGTGTTTTGTCCAAAGCTGCTCACTGGAGCTCCTTGAACAGTTCTTTGTCTTCTCCTTTTCCACTTAGGAAAAGTGGAAGGTGTTCTACACGTTCACACACAAAACCCAGCCTATCTTTTAAGACACACCTCAAATTCTCACATATGTAAGTTCCTATTGCATTGAATCTGATATCTGTTCTGTGGTTTATGAGCTTATGTGATTTTCTATGCGTGGCTCATCTTTTCTGGAGTTAGAACCTCTGCAGCCTGCCTCTAATGTGGCTGTGGGTGGCACACGGCCCTTGATTTTGACTTGGCTAACTCTTGGTAACATGTAATTATCTGGGCTGGTTCTTGGTCTTTGGTGTCAGAGATAAATCCCTTTCCCTCTGGCTTCTGCCCTGCTTTGGCCACTGCAGCAACTACAGAACCAGCAGAAGGAGAAGCTGCCGTTTATTGTCTTTCTCTCAGTGGTAGATGTCGCCTCTTGCACTAAGCATCTCTTCTGTGCTCCAGCTCCTCCAGAGAGCACTGCTGCATTTTCTGTCTCTGCTTGGGAACCTCACTTTCTGAGCTCCAGAAACTCCCATCTTCTCTGGTCCTCATCCCATATTCTCCTATGGATACTGGGGTCTTCACCATTCTTTTGTGATCCCTTTCATCTTCCATCACCCATGTGAACAAATCTCTACCATTTTTTTATGATGAAATTTTCTCCTCCTGAGGTTGTAGACTGACTGTCACTCATTCTAACTTGGAAAGTTTTAGATTGGCTTAGGTTTGGGATGGAAAGGATCTTGAAAAGGTGCTGAGGCATGTGGTGGGCAGGACCTTAAGTTATCCAGACTCCATCTTGCTATATATTGAAGGGTGATCAATCCTCCAATATTCTAGAAAGGGGAACTGCAAGGGCTAAAGAAATACTTACCTTATTACATCTGTGCTTTGTACTGGTTCAGATTCTCTGTTGAAACAAAATCAACAGACAGACAGACAGACAGACAGACACACACACACACACACACACACACACACACACAATTTGTTAGGTAGGCTCACAGGTGAGAGAGTCCACAATAGCTTTCTGCAAACTGGAGATCTAAAGATCCAGTAGCCTCTCAGTCCATAAGAAAAAGAAGCCACAGAATAAGAGAGATCAGAGGTGCAGAACCAATCTAAGCCTGAAGACCTGGAAGCTCCCTGGAGAGTACTGGGGTGAGCCTGTGCTGAAAGGCTAACAGAACTGAAACCTGATCTCCACAGGTAATAGCAATAGCCAAAGATGCACTTGGCCATGCAGAATGGAGCTTCTTCCTTCTTTCTCTTTCCTCCAATAGGTTGTAAACCTACTGGTTTGTCCTGCCCATAGTCAGGGTGTCCTTTCCCCTGGCTCGTCTATGTGTCAGTCATCTCTGGAAAGACCTGCAAACACACACAGAGATGTGTTAGGAGCTTTCTAATCCAGTCAAGTTGATGTATCACAATTAATGGTCATATAACTCATAAGATAACAACAATATCTGCAGCTGTCTGTAGTTTCCCACCATTTCTCTTCTCTCTCTGAAAGGATCCTTTTCTTAGAATCTGTGTCTCCTGAACTACTGTGTCACAGACTCTGTTTCCAAATACATCATGTCAACACCAAACTATCTAAAAAAATATTAGGCAAGAAACAAACTATGATAAGATGACAAAGGAGGTTATTTTTATGTTATGGAGGCTATCTGGTTGTCAGTAGAATTTATAAAGTAAAATAAATACAACTCAGCATAGCATTTGGGTGCACAAATCACACCTTCTCTCTTGTTCTTGTCACTGCATGAAGATTTACAAGTTTGTCCTAGCCCTATGATGGATAACTCAACCAACCACATTCCTGACCAGGAAATTCAAGTCAGAACCCAACCTTCCATCCTCTGAGCTCTTGTCCACTGAGGACGAGGAAAAGTATCTGTGACCAAACAACTTAAATCACCATCCTATCAGTAACTTAGTGCATTTGGTCAGAGGCTGTTGTCTGTCTGAGGTCCGCTCCTTTTCCACCTCTCTTGGGGATGCAGTCCTAGGGGATAGAATATTCAGTTCACCCATGACTGTAAGATGAGAGTTCCTGGTTTCCCCAGGAGTGGGGCAAGCAGGACCAATGTCCTCCTCTCTCCTTATTCCTGCAGTTTTTGTTACAACAGAGGAATGGCACTCTGACTCTATCTCTCTGACTTCCTCTATCTAACATGTATAATATTATTGCCATAATTGCAAGGGGGTGGTTAGGTGGAAGTGAGTATTTTATTTTATTTTATTTTATTTTATTTTATTTTATTTTATTTTATTTTATTTTATTTTTAGTCTTTTTGAGACAGGGTCTCACTATATAATTTGGGCTGGTCTTCAACTCAGTATCAAACTAAGCAATCCTCTTGTCTCTGTGTCCTGAGTGCTGGGATTACAGGCATGCGGCACCACCCCTTGCACAGTGGTATGTGGTACTGATTGCTGGTGGGCATGAGTGACCACACCTGGCATTGTTGTATGTGGTTACTGGGGATTGAACCCACGCCCTTGCACCTGTAAAGCAGGTGCTGGAACCACTGAGCTAAGTCCCTGGCCCAGAGTATGTTTTTAATATAGAAAGGATTTCTATGGACAGGGAAATCCACATTTGTTCCTTAACATTTAGAAAATCCTTTTGTATAAATTTATTACACAAGAATGATTTGGTTCTTAGAACAGCATTATCAACTCTAAAGTGCTATGTACTCTGTGCTCTAAAGGTGAATACAGATTCATCGTGTTCACTCTCTCCTGTGTGGTATCAAATCTTTCATAAATTAAGTTTTCAGGATCACAAGTGCTCAGAATGACAAGGAGAAAACAGTTCTGTTTTCAAACCTTTCTCTGTTGCCCCTGTAGGATGAGCCCACTTAGTTCCTCCTGCTGAGTCCTCAGCAGTCACGTGAGTTTTCCTGACCCTGAGACTGAGTGGCAAACACCCAGGTGGCCCGCTGCTGTGCTGACACACAGTACCAGCTGCTGGACTAGTGCTGCCCTTTTATCATGTTTCTTCTCACAACTTTCCTATGACAAATTACCAATTTCCTCTAGCAGAGGGAGAACTGGGCACAGACAACATCCGAGGCAGAAAGAAGTGCTAATGCGGGGATCTGAACTTTGAGGTGTCTGGCTCGGACCCAGTACCCAGCATCCTGTGCACCCTTCATTCAATTATCTATTTGCTTGGTTTAGTATCACGAGTGTCTTGGGAGTAGGTGTCTAAATTATTTACCTTATAACTCCACTACGTTGCCTAGTGCTTACACTATATTAGGAGTCTAATGAACACATGCTAAGCTAATGAAATGCAACACAGATCAATGATGAGGAGGAGAGAGAGCCATCACACTCCACCCCGGATTGAGTCAGGGTGTCTGAATCCCTTGATGATGCAGAAAATCCCTTGTCAGGAGCCATCCTACATAATTTTGGGAAAATGAATCATTTCTCAAGCTCTCTGGTTAGGGTTGTATGAGGCCTAATCTTCCTGCCTGTAGGCAAGCCATGGAGCACTGAGACAGAGCTCCATTTTACCTCCTGTCACAGCTGAGGCCTCAGTAGTTCCATGACGTTGTGATGCTCAAGGGCAAGACGACAACTGCAGAAGACTTCCTAGGTCTTTGAGAACTCAGTAGTTATACAAAATGAGAAAGCTTTCACCCAGGGAGGAACAGATTCCTTATCTGTTTAACTCATTCCGCCCACTGTTGTAAGAATGTGTATACTCATCTCACTGTCCTAATCAACATAAGCTCCACATAAGGTCCTCATCATCACAGCATTACCACCACTCTCTGAGTCATTTGATATTCTCCATAAATCCAGTAAAAATTTTGCCTTTTCTTTGCTGCCCAGAGCAGCGCTGATCAGGCCCTAGACCCAGGCTTTTCCCTGGGTCTCATTTCCTGTCTCTAACTAGCCTTGAGTTGTTGTGGCTCACAAAAGACCAGGACTCACTGCAAAGGTGCTAGTAAAGTTCCCTTTCCTATCCCCTGTCAGCCCTGTGCTTAGCTTTCTGAGTACCCTAGGGGTATAGAAAGCCCGTGAAATGGAGCAGGCAGTGGTGCAGGGCTCAGAAGAGGAGGATGAGAAAGACTGAGGAAATAGAGCTGGGGAAGGTGGATGGACTTGAAAAGTATGAAAAAAATAGTTATGAAAGAGCAGGAAAGGAACAAAGATAGGGAACTGGACAAACTAAACTCACTTGGCGCTTTGCCCAAGATTATTCAGTGCACCCAAGGCACAAATCTGTTAGAAGGAAGAAACAGCAATAGTAGAGATGAATTTTGGAACCTACTACAAATAGTCCCCACTCCTTTCATATTTTGGTAACTTGGGGACATAAGATCAAAATGGAATTTAAAGCTGGTTGCAACAGGTCAGGTCAGCAAGAACTGGAGAAAAGGAGAGAGGATTAAGGAGTCGGGGAGGAGAGCTGGAAGACTGAGGTCACATTAGGGTGAATAAAGGAATTCTGGCAATCATCTGGTTACCAGGTGGTGGGGGTGTGAGCAAAACTCAAAAAGAAAGAAACACAGGAAGAACTCTGGCTCTGGGATACAGGAAGAACTGGGAATATGGAGGCAAAAGTGACTCCCAAGAATGCAAGTCCCAGGAGAATGCAAAATCCCAGCAGCAGTGGCAGAAATGCTCCACCAGTGACCAGGGGCTGGAAGGGACAGTGGTTCAGGTGCACCACTGGACATGAGGAAAGGACAGTGTGTGGTCCTTGCAGGGCTGAGCTAGTTCAGCCAGGGTGGAGATGTCTGGAACCTATCATGCTGTGGCCACAAGTAAACTGCATTGTGTCTACCATGAAAATGTGCAACTACACATCACAAGTGTCAAACAAATAGTAGTTTTTATTCACTAAATTTAATGGTACATTTTAAATATACAATGTGATATGATTCATAACTGGGACATGATGTATATGGGGTACATGCACCTGTACATGATGTGCCTTGGTTCTTATTTTTTCCCATTTCTCTTCCTTCCTCTCAACCCCTCCACCAAATGATGACATGAATAGAATTATTTCTGAATTCAAAGTCTCTTATTGTGTACGAGGTCTGCACTGGATAGGACTACTGGGTCTTCCCCTTTATATATTTAAGATAAAGAACACTGTTGGAAACAATTAGATTATGTAGGTTTCTAAACCTGCTTTATAAATCATAAGTTTATCGGTGATGTAAAGTTGTGCATTCCACTTGTATGTTTTAAACCCAGAGATCAGGAAGCAACCCGAACCCCTGGTCTCCCGTTCCCCACTCCTGCTCAGCTGTGCTCACTGCTCTGGGGCTTTTCAGTTCCAGGCAAGAAAATTTTTGGAAAGATATGAAGAAGGAAACAACTACAAACTCTAAGGTGTGCACTTCCGGTGGACTTTATCTGCCACAGGGCCCAGGGTGAGGGAAACAGAGATGGCGAGGACTTGGAAGACTTAGAGATGCTATGACAGAGCTCACTGTGTGGAAGAGGAGAGCAAGTTGGAGTGTTATGTCCACCGAGATGGGGAACCTGTGTGAGGTAGTGGTGATGGATTCTTGGCACCTCTATGCCAGCTGTGGGATCAGTAGTCCAAGTGCTAGGAGAGAAAAGGGCTCCTTTGACTTTGGGGAGCCGCCAGGCAGTCACCTTCAAGGACGGTAACCACTGGCTCCGAGGATGCTGACAACCACATGAGAGAAAGGCTGGCATGGAGCCCAGGGTCAGAGTGAAGTGAACCTCCTCAAGGATGATAAGGAGCAAAATGAGTCCGTGGTATGGGCCACAGGCTGAAGTCCACTGTGATGTTCAAGATCACAGGTATGGACAGAAATGGGGTGAGGAGTCTGTTAAAAAAAAAAGAGAGAGAGAAGAAGCTGTTGCCGTGAGGTTCTGTCCAACCGTCTTCACTGCCATGGTCTCTTCAGGATACCGGATGCTGCCTGGGCAAGGCATGGCTGTGGGAGGGAGGACTTGGGCGATTCCAGGAGCAGTCTGAGGGGACCCCCCGAAGCCCAAAGGCAGGGTTCCTCTCTCCAGATATTTTGAGAAGGACAATATTTAGTCCTCAGGACATATTATTTGACATATTTTTTTTTCTACAGGTGAGTGAAGAAGTGGTATCAGAGACATTAAGCAAAAGCACGTCCTGTGGTCACCACACACTGGTAGACCCCTTTAACCAGCCTTAAGATTCCAACATCCTGTTTGAACTCAGAAATAGACAGGAGGCAATCCCAGGGCACCATGTTTATTTATGTTCAGGGCTCCATTTGATGTGGTCAATTTAAAATTCTCCAGAAGAAAAATGTAATAATCCTAATTCAAAGAATCAACCTGAGCTTCCTACCTGGGAAGTGGGGATGGGAGAGCCGCATTAACCCAGCGGATCTGGAGCTCTTTCTGGGGAGGCTGCCCATGGACTTATTCTACCTTTCAGGGACCTGCATTAGCGTCTAGAACTCTGAGTAGTTGATTGACCCACGTGAGATCCAATTCCAGAGCCTTGTCGACACTTGGCTCTGACCTCTGGACTTAGTCATGCAGTTGACTGACTTGCTTTGGGAAGTACTTGGTGTTTTCCTCATTTCCTTTCCTTATGTTTCTAGTCACTCTCTATCTGATTCAGGTGATCTGGAGCCAATAGAAAAAATAGATGTTAATCTGATGCTTCTCAAGTGTTTGTTATTCCATGAACACAAACAGAGTGAATCTGTTGGCCTAATCTGCAATGTGCAGGCAGCATCGTGCATAGGCCAGAAGCACTTGGGTGGAGGACCCTCATGAACAGGCTGTGTATTCTGTGTGGCCCTCCTCATTTTGTCAGAGTGTAGAACTTCTCTCATTTTCACGGATGTTCTGTACTTCTCTGCAGGCAGATATTCTGCTTAATGTTCCTTTGGTCAAGAGATGTTCCATAAAGAAACCTATGGAACATCTCCCCCATTCATAGACATCCTCAGCCTCTGGTTTAGGAAGACTGTCAATGCTCCTGCCCTGGTTTCCTATGTACCCTGAGATTTTGTTAGAGATTCAACCTCTGGTAAGCAGTGAGGAGAGGCAGTCTCCTGCCAGGAATCACTCCTATGACTCAAAATGTGACTGGCAATACCCCTGCAGGCCCTGAGCCATCCCCTAATTACAGGGGCTCCCTTCAGACAGGGGCACCCCATAGGGTCATGCTCTCAGGTCCTGAGGCCAGGCTGAGGTAACAATAAGCATCTGGCCCCACACAGTCTTCCCAGTGATTACTGAAGAAAGAGTTCCTTCCTGGCTGGGTCACAGAGAATTGGCTTAGGAGAAAAACTGGGAATTTTTTCTCTGGTTTTATTTGAAATTACTCAAATTTCAATACTTTTGAAATTTAGGAAACAAATCATTTGGTTTGGTTATCATGACTGCCACTTAAGAATATAGATATGAGATACACATGTTTTGGTACATGTATGTCATGTGCAGTGAGAACTATGTAAATGAGTCACTATTAGTTGATCATTAAAGTAAGAATATTTATACCACTGTGAATAGTATGGTTAAGAAGATATGCGCAATTGGTAAACTGAAGGTAACTTATTAAAGTGAAATTATTTCTATACTCTGAAATTGTTTCTATACAAATTCAGAGACCCATAATTTTGTGCAGTGTGTAGGAGTGAAAACCCCCCTGAGACTTACCTGACTTACCTTCAGGTAGGACTCTGAGGTCTCATTCTTCTTAGATCATAGGTCACTACTGATTTTATTTCAACATTTCCAAATGGCTGTGACCCAAAATCTCTTTGCTACCAAATTTTACAGCAACCTTTCAAAATATGATTCAATTGTTTCTTGGTTTTGCTAATAGGAAAGCAAAACTACATAAATAAAGTCTCGATTTCTTTTATTGTTATATTATTTTTAAATGACATAATCATTGTGTATATTTACAGAGTGCAAGATGATGTTATGGTGCATGTGTATGTGTGTAATGTTCAAATTGAGTTCTTAGCTTTACCAAAACCGTAAATGTTTATTAGGAGAACACTTAGCTTCCTATCTTGTAGCTATTTTGAAATATACATTGTATTATTGTTATCTATAGTCACTTTACTGTGTATTACAACACTAGATTTTCTTTCCCCTAACTATGATTTAGTTCCTATAATGTTGCTCTCCCCAAACCCCTCTGACCCCTCCACAGAACTGGTAACTACAGTTCTGCCTTTAACTTCTAAACTATGGGCTTTGTTTTGATTTCACATATGAATGAGATCACCTAGTACTTATTTTCTGGTGCCTGGCTTATTTCATTTAATGTAATGTTCTCTGGTCCCATCCACATTGATCCAAATAACAATTCCATTCTTATTTATGGTTAATTTTACTCCAATGTATAAATATATCATATTTTCTTTATCAATTTACCCACTGATAGATACTTGGGTTGATTCCATATAGCTTAACTAAGGTGGATAGTGCTACAATAAATGTGGGAATGCAGGCGTCGCTTTCACATACTGATTTTATTTCTTCTGGGCATATGCCCAGCACTGAGATTGCTGGATCATATGGTATTTCTGTTTTTTGAGGAACGTCCGTACTGTTTTCTGTAATGTTATGCTAATTTGCACTCCTGCCAACAGAACACATCAGTTCCTCTTTCTCCACACCCAAGCCAGTGTTCCTTATGCTTTGTCCTTTTGACAAAAGCCATTCAAACTGGAGGAATATGATAGCTCACTCCGGTTTTGATTTGCATTTTCTGATGATTAATGATTTTGAGCATTTTTTCATATGTATGTTGATATATCTATTTTCACATTAGCCTATTTATATGTCTCACTTGAGAGCCAGCTATTCAAATAGTTTGGCCATTCTGAAAAAGTCAATTTATTTGCTTTTTTCTATTGAGTTATTTGACTTCTTTGTATGTTGTAGCTATCAGCCTTTTGTCAGATGCATAGTGATAAATTATAATTTTCTCCAGTTCTGCAAGCAATCTCGTCACTCTGTTGATTTTTTCCTTTGCATTGCAGAAGTCTTATTCTAACATGTTACAACTCCTTTTTACATCTCACGTCATCTGCTTTTTGTAGTTCTTGAAGTCACTTTTATGTGGGAATAACTTAAAACCATTGGTATTTTTTGTCTAAGTGATCATGCTTTCTTAAATAAGCTATTAATTTAAATTTCTTCTTTAAAAAGCCATAATCACCTTTAAAATAATTTACTTATTATTTCTAACAGTCCTACCAGTCTTCAGACCCGAGTGTGTGAGGGCTCATTTTAGATTAGTTGTTTGACATGTTATGTGAAGAAGCTTGTAGGAGTCAGAGAACATGAACCTCTAGCAGTTGAGTACATGCTAAGGTTTGGAGATCACACTCTCCTCTGAAGTCCTCCCACCAAGGGGCAGAAGGACTTGCCTTGTCATTATGAGAGCTAAGAGCAATGGTGATATCCATCTCTGTCAGTGCTTGCTCCTGGTCAGAGTGGAGTAGGAAACAGTCGAACACCAGAATGTAGACTTAGCACCAAAATGGATTCCTAATATTGAACTCTTGACTTAGAATTTTCCACAGACTCTCAAAGAAGCTTCCTCAGGGTGTAAACTGGAAACAAAAGGCTGTCCAACCTACATTTCAACCAAAAGACTCATGAGTCCAAGTGTTCATTCAGACATTCTGTGCCCTAATAACTTTAATGCAAAATTAAGCAGTAGGTCATAAACTTCTGTGTCTACTTTTAGCTACAGCTATCCTAGGGACATGCTTATTGGCCAATTCCCAGATGCTATTTTGGTTTCCTGAGGCTGTGAGTAGTGGCCTTGGCTTAGAACAGGCCAGCTGGATCTTCACCGCTCCAGTGCTGCATGTAAACTTTGGCTCTGAGGCAGAAGATACAGAAGCCTTTTGGAATAAAGTGTTGGAGGGTCATTGGCTTCAACTTTCCTGACACTCCCAGCCACCAGGTGTAAAATACTTGCATGGGTTGCTCCTGACAAGAACTTCAGTCACAGGCGTGGTTAGTAATGTTCCTTGGAAGGGTGTATGGAGATGTTTAAGGACATCTTGCTTGTTAAAATGCAAACAAGAGTGGGACCCAGGGTTCTACAGATTTGGTGCAAGTCTTCAGTATGAGAGATAATGTTCTACAGTGAAGAACACACTTCCCAGGAAGTGGCGATAGCACTTCTTCTGATTATAATTAGATCCCGAGACTGCTGCAGGTCAAAACGTCTCCCTTCCCAAGTTCCAAGTGCTTCCTTCCCTAAGGCTTCCCACTCTCTTGCCTTCCATGATAACATGAAAGATGACTATGTATGGCTGTGTTTCAAGGATGCAATGTAAAGTCCAGTAAACTCATGGCTGGATTTTAAGTCCTAATATCATGGAGTTATGCCCATGTGGAAATTGTTTAAATATAATTTAGCTTTTTTGAAGGTTCTGTTGACCACCAACAAGGACAGGTGTTTCACTGTCGTCCTACGGTGGCCCTCAGAGAGAATGTCCTGAAGAAGGGGCTGAACCTGAGGGAAAATGGAGGGGAAGGACATGAGGCCAGGGTGGGATGTGACCCAGAGGCAAACGGGAAGCTGGCTGGAGTCCACTGAAGAGCGCGGTGTTTCTTTGAACAATCACAGTGGGATATGGCATCGGTTCAAGTAGAAGAGTGACACCCTTCAGTACACACACACACACACACACACACCCTCCACATACACACTATGCACACACAAACACACACATATATCACACACACACTACACACAATGTATGTACATACACTACATACACACCACACACACACGCACACAAGCACACACACCACACACACACACACTACATACACACACTACACACACACATGCACGCACATACACTACATATACACCACACACACATACACATACCACACAAGCACACCCACACCAAACACATACCATACACACACACATGCACTATACACTACACACACACATACACACACACACACACACACACACAAACATACCCCCTCTCCACACACACACTACGCACACACAAGCACACATATATACCGCACACACACTATGCACACATGTATGTACATACACTACATACACACCACACACACACACACACAAGCACACACACATACCACACACACTACATACACACACTACACACACATGCATGCACATACACTACATACACACCACACACACATATACATACCGCACAAGCACACACACACCAAACACATACCATACACACACACATACACTATACATTACACACACACACACACACACAAACAATACCCCCCACACTCCCTCCACACACACACTACACACAATGTATGTACACACACTACATACACACCACACAGACACACGCACACAAGCACACACACACATACCACACACACCCCCTCCACACACACACACTACACACAATGTATGTACATACACTACATACACACCACATACACACCACACACCACATACACACCACACATACACATACCACACACACAAGCACGCACACACCAAACACACCATACACATACACACACTACACACTACACACACACACACGCACACACCACTTATTAAATGCTAAATTTATAGGTGAAAAATGGACTAAATGGGAAGAAGTTGAACCCTGGCAAGTCAGCAAGGAAGTCAATACCCCCTCCATGTGGTCATGAAAAAACTGAACCCAGGTAAGATGTGTGGACAGAAAAGAGTAATAAAGCCCAGCGAGAACGTTATTGGAATGTATGCCTGAAATGTACCAGTAAGATTATGGGGAAAAATAAACACTAGTGATAGGACAGGTGAATACATGGAGAGTTACCACTCCATCTCCTCTGTTCACTCAAATGCTTCTTAGAGAGCAATGGGTAGACTTTCTACCCTTCACAGTGCTGGTGGTTAGAGAACGGGCTCACAGGGGTGTTAAGAACAGAAACTAGAAACCCTAACTGAAATATGTTCAGCTCATAATTGCCATGAAATACCCAAGAGGACAGGTCAGACGGGCAGCTGATTAGGCATGGTGCAGATATTTAAATTTTGAGGCTAGTACCATATGAACATGATTTAAACTCGTATTCAAAGATGATAACATCTCACCAAGAGGAAATGTTAGCGTAACCAGCAGTGAGCTCTTTCAATCCATCACTTAGTTCTGCAGTGGAGAAGGGCTGTACACAGAGGGATGGGCCTGCTGGACCAGAGGGGGCGTGCTCAGGGAGGCCAGGTACAGGAAACACGCTGAAAGGTGGTGCTGAGCAAACCAGGAAGTGATTCTGAATTTAGCATAAGGAGGACACTGGAGATGTGGGGAAGTTTCAGTGAATTAAAAAAATGGACAATTTTTGGAACAAAGAGAGGACAAGAAAGTGAAGGGTTAATGAGTAGTCAACTACTTAGTGAGAGGTGTGCTGGGAGGAAGCAGGAGGGGCTAAGCAGCCAAGGATTACTGTGGAATTTGGCTTGTCTTGTTCTCTTAAGAAGTGCAGTACTAGAAGTTGTTTACCTGGGAATAAGATAGGCAAAGGTGATGATGAAAGAAGATAATAAAAAAAAAGCCAAGTCATTGAGGAGAAGATCTGTAGCTTGTGTGGAGACTGGCTGCTCATAAGAGAAGCACCACTTGGGCAGATATGTAGCTCAGTGGCACCTCAAAAGTAGTGGCCTCAAAAGACCAAGGTCTTGAGTTCAATTCCAGGTTGTTACAAGAGTGAAGGGAAAGGAGGAGGAGGAGTTAGAGGGTGGAAAGGAGGCAGAGAAGAAAGGAAGCAGAGGAGGAAGAGGAAGAGTTGTGCAGATATCGGCATGTTTCTGGGTTTTTATAGTAAAGCAGCTTGTGTTTATTCTCTGAAATGTAAAGTAGCTCATCATTAAGACTTACAAGAACTAAAGGCATAAACGACGCTGCTGTCATAGAAATGAAGAGAGCCAGCTCCATGTACACAAGCAGATGTAACAGGCAATGCCGTCCATGTGTGGTCTGAGACTACGAAGTAAAGGTGCAATTAGATTTCTCTAGCACAGCGCTCTCCAAGGAAGACACAAAGTTATATGTGGATGAGTTTACCAGACCTGTGCATCCCTGCAATTGATTAAAACTGAAGGATTTAATGACAACTGTGGAATGTAAGCTAGACAAAGGAGGAAGTTAGACAAAGGAAGGATGGGGTCTTGGTGAAGGAGTAGGAGCCAATAGCTAAAATCAATAGAGTCCATGCATTCTCATAGCAAATGGTTGTGTGCCAAATGATCTGGAGACCTGGGTGAAACCCTGGCATAGCCTGCCTGTGAGAGGGCACTCACGAGAAATCTGCAAAGGAGTCTGAGAAAGGTGGTGGGGATGAAGAGGTTGTGGACTCCAAGGCCAAGGTGTAGATGATGCATCAACATGGCTGTTGAAACTTCCTGGCAGCATTTTAAAATGGAGAGGAAGGTAGGATTCCAGGAGACAAAATCTTCAGTGAAGAGGAGAAATCAGGACCCGTGGGATTCTATAGAGAGGAGAGAAAGTGGAAGTGTGTTGAACCCTAAAGCTGCCAATGTATTAATAATCAGGGGCAGCACAGAGGCTACTGGTGGCCTGTCCCTTCTTCCTGGTGAGACTTGGTGGGTAAAATACTGAAATACCACATCTGAGAGGGCTATGGCACAAGTGAGTCTTCAGGAAGCAACTAAGTTTAGGGTTAAGCATGAAGGGGTGAAGACATTACCACAGGAATCCAACATTCACAATTTATACAAGACTGATACTTCTAGGACACAGATGTCTTTGGGATGGCAGATGAATCAGAAGATGGTTTACATCAGAGACTCAGGAGTCAGTCTGTGGTGCTCAGGTGGATAAGGACGAGAGACATCATGGAAGTACTTCATCATAAACAGAGTTGGATGGATATCAAAATACTCTCTGCCAAAGAATACAGGGCCGACCTTTGTACCATGAACATGTGCACAGTTCTGGTGGCATGGAAATGCTTGGTTGGTGAGTGGCTGATGTTTCTACAGTTACCCTGGGGCTCCGCACACAGTGTGGCCCAAGAGGCAACCTCAAACCAATCACATCCCCATCTCAAAGACTTACGCCCTACAAATGTTTGCTTGCTGTTTTCTGGCTCAAAAAACCTTGAAAAGTCCTGAGTGCTCTTCTTGAATTTTGGGTGATATTTCTCAAGCTTTATTAAAGAGTCTGTGAAAAAATGGATGAGCGTTCCATACAGAAAAAAGTACCTAAACTCACACCACACCCACTTTGCAGCTACTTCCTGGGCAGTCATTGGTCACAGGAGTCACCACAGCACCCTGATGCATGGATCGCCCAGGAGCAGCCTCTGAGGTGTGGAGAGGAACAAGAGACCCGAAGCCTTCTGCTTTCGGCCACACTCACTGGGCACAGGGACTTCACCCTACGGGTGATCGCCAGGCACTCTCTCTGCTGCCTGCGGCCAGTCTGGTCTCTCCTGCCCCTTTCCTTTTGTGTCATGCTGCAGTGCCCGGCTGGCTTCATCCACCTAGGAGCTTTACCTGAAGCCAGCAAGAGGGTCCCTGCGAAGCGTCTTCAACCAGGGTTAGGGCCATCTGTTCCTCTCTCCAGATATCCACTGTACTGTCTTCGCGGACCCTCCAGCTCAGCCTCAGCCAAACCTCAGGCATTTACTTAATGATCGATCTTATTCAGCAGGAGTGATCAACATGACATATGTCTACTCTCTGCGTGGTCTTCTGAGTAAGAAATTAACTGGTCATTTAGAAATAAATTAATCTGAGCTTTTAGAACTTATTTTCAGAGCACATGGCTTTCACTGTAGAATTAATATTATTGAACTCCAGCAAGACGGTTATTGCTACTAGACAAAATTTAGTCAGTTTACTTGAAGACTAGACCACAACCAATGTAAAAACACAACTCACAGTCTCTTATAAAGCTTTGATGAAATATTTATCAAGAAAGATAAATACAGATAAAATATTCAGAAAACCAGTTTTGGAATATGTATTTGAATTTTGCCTTCACCTAAGGTTCTTATGAAACTAGGCATAGCTGTTCTCCCTGGAAAGCTGTTTGACCTGGAGGTGTACTAATATAGTTTTAAAGATTTGAACGGTTTACTAAAAATCTTGATAAATGTGTATTAATATGATACTTCTACACATACATTGTCCATTAATCAAATCTAGCTTCTCTTTACCTGCTTATCCCCCACATGAAGCTCAGCTTCTATTAGTTGCTACTCTATGTGCAGGTTTACCTCTCATCTCCTCCTTTTCTTATCTCTCAAGTATGAAAGAAAACATTTCCTCCTCCTCCCCCTCCTCCTCCTCTTTCGTCTACTCCCCCTCCTCCTTCTGCTCCTCCCCCCTTCATTTTCTTCTTAATTTTCTTAAATTTGAGGACAAGCTTTTACTACATCATTAAGACTTGGCTGAAACTTGTGACCCTCCTGCTTCCATCCCCTCAGTGCTGGGATTACAGGTATTTGTCTTTCTGTCTCTGCTTTATTTCACCCAACAGTTCTGTACGTGCTGCTGCAAATGACAAGATTTCAGCTGCCCCCGGAAACCTGCTCTGAGGACCCAGCATGAGGTCTCCTGCTTCCCTCTGCCTGACGCCAAGATGGCCCAGGCTGATTTGTCAGGGCAGGGCCTCACCGTTCTTGTTTCCAGCTGTTTGAATTCACAAATGCAGCCCCTACGAAGCATCTACCAATCTGGAAACATGTCTGGAAAATAGGCAAATGCAGCAGTATTCAAGCACCCAGGGATCTGTAACCTCTGAGAGTGCTTGGTGGATCCTGGGATCATAAACTCAATCTGTTTTATTAATTGGTGGGAAAAACTCCCAAAGCTAAAATGTTGCAATAATTCTTTCTCTTGGGATATATAAATTCCCTGAGTAAAACTCACAGATGTTGAAAACAGAATTCACCTCATTTGTTTTCATGGCACGCAATGAAACTTCAGAAATAGTACAAGAAAATACTTAATGGCCATAAGAAAATCTCCTTCGAGAATGGTGCAGAAATTCCCCTCCAGGACTCTCAGGGTCCTCTCAGTAGTCCTCACTGCAGCATCCTGTCCATGACCCGAGCCTGGTGTATGGGAAGCCTTCTCTAGAGAGAAATGAAAGCAACCACTGGGACTAAGGAGGACTGGCTGGAGAATGTTGCATGTGAGTACAAATGCGCCAGAATGCAAGCGTGGGTCCTTACAAATAATATGCACTAATGAATATGTGGAATATGTGGAACAGAAAACATGATATTCGTCTAGCGTAGAGATTAAGGAGCATGAAAGCTCAACATACCCCTGTATCACCACAGAAACTGTTCTCTCGGGGGGTGGGGGGAGAAACCAGATGAACGATCCCCTGCCCCAGTTGTCATGATGGACTTGGAGCCACTCACTCCTCATTCGGCTCTGGAGCCATGAAGCCAACGTTCACTTCCCGTGGGGGGGGGCGGGGAACTGAGGCAGCTGGAAAATCACCTAGGAAAGTTTAAGATGATGAAATATGTTTTAACAAAAGCCTCAAATAGAAAAATGACAAGCCTGAGGCTCAAAGGTGAATCTTGTGACTTAGAACTCTCTAAGGAATGTGAAGTGCCTTTTAAAAAATATTATTCTATTTGAGCCTGTCTTTTGCACTTATTTAGATTAAAATCTCGTACTAATCCATTGTTTTCTTTTTGGATTGGTGGCATTTAGCACTGACTATAATTATCATTGATGGTCTGTTCTTTCCATTTTAATCCACTTTAATGTGAATTCTGACAATCATTATTGATTGTGGTGTCACATTTGCTTATGAAATTTTTTTTTCAAATATTGACTTCAGCAGCAGCAGGTGGGATTTAATTAATGAAGAACGCATGCTCGGTCACCTCTGAATCCAAAGGAATGTAAAGAAACTGCAACACCTAAGATCCATGCACAGTCTGCAGATGCCAGACCCCACTCTGCCTCTATGTCAGCCAAGCCTGCCTGAGCCTCTTCGGGATGGCGCGGCGCTGAGACTGCAGTGCCACTGCAGATGTCTGCAGAGGGAGCTTCGCAGGAGGGCAAGAGAACGAGTGTCCCTTCCCGAGGTCGGTGCTCAAGAGAGATCTGCTCCTTTCAGAAACTAATGAGAAGACCGACTTTCAGTCTAATTTATGAACAGATTTATTCTGTTTTTCTCCATGAAATGTCAGAAGAGTCCAGAGCCCGGATTTAAAGAACAGAGCGAATCATGTCCTGGTCCTTCCTTCCCTCCCTACTGCACCTTCCTGACAAACTTCAGCAAAGGTCTGGTTGCTCTCCAGTTCCAATTCTACTGAAGATAGAGATGGAAAATGGCCACTTACCCCACAGTGTATTCAAAAGCGCGAGTTCCCATCCTAACTGCTGTAAATAATCTGTGCAGTGCCTTTTTTGACAAATTATGGGGCTGAAATGGTCAGAAATTCCGAGTACTGACAGAGGAAAACTCAGAGGGAACAACACATCTTTCTCAGGAGCCCTGGATGCGCGCCACGGGGAGGGGCGGGCACAGGCCCAGCGCCAGCCGGGACTCCGAGCGAGACATTCCTGGGAAGCACAAGCAGGAACCTCATCTGTCTCCCCCTGCCAAGCATGGCCAGCCGGTGAATCAGGAAATGGGTCCCATGTGGCCGTCAGGCTCCCTCCTCGGCCTCACGCGTGTCCTCCCCAGACCAGTGCCTGCCGGAAGGAACAGCACTCTTGGCAGCACATTCACAAGGTAACTACGATCCTAAGTTCCTGCAGAATGTATCTCTGCAGCTTAAGGAAAAAAAAAAAAAAAGAATGAAAACAAGTTTTGATCATGGATCGTATCTGCATTTGTGAATTTGCAAGATTAAACCTTCTAGACCTTGAATTGTAATATTTTTATTTGTGTCGAGTAGAAATAAGGATTATGTGTAATCTAGTATCCTCTGAGAATGGTGCTTGTTCACCTCTGGGTTCGATTTATAATCTGAGAAAGACTAGAGCCGCTTTTAGCTGTGATTCGTAATTCAGTTGGCACATGTGATCCAGCACATCGAGGGACGCTGGGACGCTGCAAATTCCAGACCTACCCACCCCCCTGCATCCAGTATAAGAAATGGTTTGTGCTATCGGGAGATAATCATCTGGTAAATATCTGCAAGAATATGTAAATATGTCAGCATAAAGTATTAATTTATTTTATAACATTCAATGTTATAACAATATCTGCCTAAAGACACGCAAAAGCAGAACCTATTTTAAATGTTTGTAAACAGCATAATGGGGCATCGGGGTGAGACGAGTCCTAGTGGTCAAACACATGTTGAAATATTTTTCATTTTAAATTCGCATCTATGGTTTGAATTTTAAGTTATTAAACATGCTTTGCAATGGCAGGTTATTCTTTCTGAGGGTATGGTATCCCATTGGCATATTTTTGCATATTTTATTTTAAAATGTCCCCAGGCCATGACAAAGTCAGTTCTAATTGAGTAAATTTTTCTCTTTTAATTTAATTGCCTAAGAAATTATGATAACTGCAGATAGACAGTTGCCTAGGCTTTTCCATTAATATTCAAGTTCTGTGATCTCTTAGCGTAGCAGCCCCTCTTTGTGCATGCATTGATCATGTAGGAAATGACCCTGACACCCATACCTTTCCACTTTTTTATGACAGGATCATTGATCAAAAATAAAATGTATATTATATGAAATATATTTTCCACAAACCACCTAATACCTGTTGTATAAATTTTATTTAAAAACCGAACTCTTGTCTCACACCAAATTCAGCTCATATTAGGGATAAAGCTAGTGGAATGTGGGCCGGGGATTTAGCTCAGTGGTTCCGGCGCTTGTCTTGCAAGCGCAAAGGAAACCATATGCAATATTGGGTTTGGAGACTCATGCCCAGCAGCAACCAGTACCACATACTACAGTGCCGGACGCAGTGACTCACGCCTGTAATCCCAGCACTCGGGAGGCAGAGGCAGGAGGATTGCTGTGATGTGAGTTGGAGGCTGAGATCAGGGCCAGCCTGAACTACAAAGTGAGACTCTGTCTCAAAAAACAAACAAACAAACAAAAAAGCTGGTGGAATGTTTTTGTGTGCATCAACTTATAGACTACTGAGACTGCGCCACACAGACGAGGCTGGATGTGCGCCTGGAAGATCAACTCCTTCCCTGGGTTTCTGCTCTCACAATTATCTGCTCTTTCCTTTGTCCTCTCACTTCCTAAACAACTCCTCTTCTCTGCCAGGAGTGTTTCAGCAAGTTTACCTATTTAAATATCTCTGTAAATATTTCCATTTGATTACATCAATGTAGGGATGCACACAAAGACTAAAGATGACCTTTGTTCTCACCCGCGTCACTGGCCTTCCACACCTGTCCTACACACTGCAGTGAGATGACCGGGAGATCTTGCTCCCTGTTCCCCACCTCTGCCCTCCTGGGTGCAATTTACACATTTGTCCTGTATGAAGAATAAGCAGGAAAGAGTTCCATGAACCATATTAAGAATAAGAACTGGAAATCCCGCTGAGCAGCATTTGGACAAAGATTCTCAGAACTGAGAGCCAGAAAGAGCTATGTTTCCACTGAATACATTACCTGTGTCATGGCCACTAGGCATTATCCAACTGATCTTACTTCTTTTTCTCCTTTAGGTGCTAAGAAGCTCAAAACAACATTCCCAACACCTTTGATAAATCGTATTTGCATACTATCTTTACAGCATGACTAAGCCTTGCTTTTATTTTCTTATTTTAACTTCTCTTTTTTACCTTTTCTTTTCTTTGTCTTTTATTTTTTACAACAGATCTCTCTAGGAATGAATTGCCAATGTGTTCACAAAGGAAATGAGATACAAGAAGCAAAGAGATTCTTGGCAGCGAATACGAAGGCTGTGTCATAACTCATGAATCATTACACCTCAAACAACATTCTTTATTCATTTCCTGTCTCCTTTCTCTGCATGTGAATAAGTGAAAATCAGGGTCTCCCCCAAAGAGTTCTACATTCAGCCCCATGATAGACATGTAACAAGCCGAGGACATTCCCCAGGGCCACTGTGGTGGGCACACGATGCCACATGGTGGAGTGTTTAAGAATTTCAAAACCATCACACTGAGGTTGAGTCCTTCATAGAATCTTTATATAAACAGTAATGGATTGTTGTGATATAAATTAAGATTGCTGGATTCCTTGGGAAGTGAAGAATGACAACCACTTGGCATACAAGATCAGAGATTGTTTTCAAAGTAAGCTGGCCCCCATGTACTGCTTATAAAATGCAAAGTGGAACAACTTCTGCCAAAAGCAATTAGGGAATGTATGTATCTATTGGAATGGAAGAAAATACGCTATTTGATTTGATAACTCTCTACTTAAGAATATATGGCCCATGTCTTGTATATATGTACAATGCTATACAGTTTCTCACCCAAGCATTATTTGTGATAATAAAATGTACTAACCTAAGCACTCTTAACAATGATGTTTAAGTAAACACAACTATAAAGTGAAACTCTACAAGGAGAACTTTAGCATATACTATTTGTATTTTGTGAATATTGAATCATAGCAATTTATCATGCATACACAAAAGAAATGATAATAAGCCAGTGCTGTCCAAGAATAGGAAAGAAGAATATGTACTTATGTAATAAGAGCCCTATTAATACTGGCAACATTGTGAATAGAAAGTGTAATCTCCTTCAAAATATATTGGATAGAAAGGAAAATTCTATCAACATTTTCATCAGTGTTGCCGCTGAGCTTAATTAATATACAAATGATAAACATACAAGACCATAGCAATGTGATTCTAATCCTATCTTCTATTCTATTTTCCTCCTGTGCTGTAAATAATTACTTCAGTATTTTTCCTATACCTCAGTGCCAATTAAAATATCATCTATGTATTATTTTTTTAAAAAGTATTATGGTAAAACACATTACCACTCATCCCCTTCAAAATGCCCCTGTCGCATTACATCCTTATCTGATCATTCTTACCTCTTTTGATTAGTGTGTGTTTGTGGTACATAATAAATTCCTTTTCTGTGTGGAGTTGACACAGGCGTACAGTACATCTTAATCCTTCTCTTCATCCCCTTCTCCTTCCTGCTTATCTCTCTGAGAATCTCTTGGTCCCCTTTGCATTTGTCAAAGATCTATGTCCCTATTTCCTACTGTCGATCTTTTGTTTTGTTTGTGGTTTATTTATTTTATTCTGTCAGTCATATAAGAGAATCCACACAATATTTAAGCTCCTGTGTCAGTTTTATTTCAAGATGCATTCATGTTCCTACAGATTAATCAGATTTAGCCTCCTTTATTACATCTCATTCCAGAAAGAATGGCTATCATCAAAAAATCAAGTAATAATAAATGCTGATGAGGCTTTGGAGGAGGAGGAGCCTTTCTACGTTCCTGGTGAGAATGTAAACTAGTACAGTAACTGTGGAATCAGTGCACAGATTGCTCAACAAACTGAAGCAGGAATCTCGTGCTGCCCAGATATTCCTCTTCTAGCAAATTTTTCAGAAGAGTTAAAGACCTCACATTGTTGTGATACATGTTTATCCATTTTTTCTTGCATACATAGATAGGCCATCCTTTACTTTCCTAACACATCGGCCTGTAATTCCATCCTATTTATTTCCTCTTCATTATATGCATGCAGTGACAATACTTCCATTCCTTTTGTGTCAGTGGTACCTGTACACAACAAATCCCACTTCCTTTTTCTCTTTCTTTATCTCTTCCTTCCTGTCCCCCTATTTTTATCTCTTGATCACTTTCCCCTTTGTGAATGATCTATCTTCCTTCTTTCTATTATCTATCTTTTATAGCAGCACAAGTAGTAATAGATAAATCATGGAAGTGGCCTATAGGTCCATCAATCTCAACAGATAAATGGAAAAGAAACTGTGGTACTAATACACAATGAAATATTACTATACAATAAATAAGCATAAATAAAATATATCTTCAATATCTGTATGTTTGGAGTAACGTCAAGCCAGAATATTGTTAACATATATTTATGATTCATGAGAAACACAGATATGCAAATTCTAATATTTCAGATGTAGAAATTCTGTGAAAAATTTAAAGCTCTTGAATAATTATGATATATTTGATTTGCAATCTCACTGGGAAGTACAAATTTAGGAAAAAACACCTATTTCTAGGAGTAACAGTGAAAATAGAAAAAAAGGGTTGAGTATTAATGCTTTTTCCCAATATGTATCTCTTTTTAAATAATAGCTTTATTAAACTAAAATTTGCATACTGCACAATTTACATACTTAATGGCTAATATTTGAATACACTGATAAAGTTTTACAACCACAACCACAATCAAATTTAAATCATTTTTGATACCCTAAAATAAAGCTCTTTACCCACTAGCTTTAATCTCCCAATGTTTCCTCCATTAATCTAGCCAACCACTGAGTTACTCTCCAGCTTCATAGATTTTCTTACTCTGGGTCATTTTCTTGTCTTTTTAAAATTCAAAATAGACCTTACTCATAGCAATGAAAAGACCCAAAAATATCCAAAATAATAGGAATCCTGCAAAATAAGTTCTCTCATCATCTTGGAATGAAATTAGAAATCAAGAGCAGAAACTTACTTCAAGTAAAATAGCTTTTTTCTCCTCTCCCTTTATTCCTTTTAACTTTTCATGTAAAGGAAACTTGTGTATCTGACTTACTTCACTTCCTATAAAGGCCTGAAGGTGCATCCACTTTGCTACGAATGTCTAGAATTCACCTTTCCTTATAGCAGAGTAGTCTGTCATTGTGTGTACATACCACCTTTTCTTAATCCATTCATCTGTTGATGAGTGTATAGACCACTTCCAAGACTTAGCTATTATGAATTATGCTACTATAAACACCAGTTTATATGTATCACTGTAATATGATTTTTAACCCTTTTGGACGAATACCCAAAAGTGGAATGGTTAGGTCAAACATCATTTCTATTTCTAGTTTTTTGAGGAGGTGTCATAGTGCTTTTCATCAGTTTACACTCACCACGAGTGAAGAGTTCCCTTTTCCCCACCATCTTGCCAACATGTGTTATTGTTTAATTTCTTCATTACCCAGTGTATGTCTTTAGGAGATAGCATTGAAATAATGTGAAGTATAATTAACCAGTCGGAGAACATATGAATAAATTTTAAGAATTTTTGAACATTTCTCACTAATCATAACATATGTATTTTTAGAGATAATGAAGCTTTAAGATTATTTGAATATTCATGACTTAGGAATAAGTTAGACATGGGGACACGGAAGACAGAGTTATGAGGGTGAGAATTTGGAGAGGGGTCTAAGTGATCATTCCATTAACTATGAGGAGAGAAAGGAAGAACAAAGAAAGGAAAGTAGGATGAAACCTCAAAGTTCAAACTGGAGAGGGAAGGCCTTCCAGATGGAGAGGATGCAGACGGTGAGGTTCTGGATATTTTGGTGGTAAGAAACAGAAGCCTGTGTAGGACTGCTGAGCCAATTAGTTAGGCTTCTCTTAGTCAAAGTCCACAAATTAACACAGTTGTTTGACCTCACACCCTTCTGCTTCTCAGCTACTCATCAACACAAGCCAAGAGAGTACGAATTGTCATTGTGAGTCATGGATTTTCAAGTAGCTTGTTAAACAAAATAGCTGAACAGTACAGATACTGGCACCAAGAATTCAATGTCACAGTGACTATAATCCTAATTCATATGGGATGAGCATAGAGATAGAGCAAGGGGTAGAAGCTGGAGATAACTAGGGCAGTGCATTAATGAAATCATTAATTGCTTAGAGGAAGCATCTAGCAGAAGCTCGGTGGCTTTCCAAAAGGCTGTAGATTTTTAGTGTAATTTAAGAAAAATGCAGAAAATCCTCATTTATAAAATAATTCAGGGTCAGAAACAATTGTTCAGCAACACTAATTCTTATGCAAAATGGAAAATAGAAGAAATTAATTTTTAACTAAATAGTCTAACAAAATAAATTCCTAGGCCATGGATGGAAGGTGACTCCGGATTTCCTGTACCAGCCATTAAAACAAAAATGAGAGGAAGGGAAAAGGTCATGAAAAAACCAGAGTAACAAAATTCCTGTTTTTTAAAAAAATAAAAACCCAAGATTCGTGGAATTTACACTTAAAACAAAATTTCTTCTCATGTGTAGTCTCATCATGTGGTAAAAGAGCTAAAAATTTAAAGAAGTCTTCAGACAGATCCAACCCAGAAGCCTTTCCTTGAAACATAGTCCATACAGGAAGTCAAATGTGACAGGAGGGTGCCCGCCACTGCCATGGGTTAGATCTGAAGTGCCCCTCAAAGTGCTATTGGGCAGAGATGTGGATTTTGAAGGTGATGGTCATGGAGACACCATAGTGATCACTAGATGAGTTGGAAGTTGAATGTGGTGTCAGGGGCGGGGCCTCGGTCATATACCCACAGTCCTTGGCTGGCTTCCCCTTTAAATGCCTTCCTTATACCTATCATTCTTGGTTAACATCGCTGGATAAATGAACCAACAAAAATGAAATCAGTGGTCCAGGTTGCCCTGCCGACGTGTCTTTGTACTCTTCAATCTCAATGACAAATGTACCTGCAAGAACTTGGGGAAGCAGGAGGACTATTTTGTGCAAAACAGTTTTCTTCCTTGGCCATTTGAAGAGTCACTTGAATAGTTTAAATGGTTTACAGTATGTGTTGCATCCTGTGAGCAGCCTAGTGAAGCCTCTGACAGTGCGAGCTTCTTCCTAATCAAGTCAAGCCATTGTCCTCCTGGTCTGTGAAGCCACCAGAGCAGCGTGGTGGAGGGTGTTCACATCCTCCCACATCAGACCGTCCTTGTGACAAATGCATTGTCATCAGGAGGGTGATGACAATGATGCTTAATGGAGTTTGAACCTCACATAATCCTCATCAGTATTAATATGTTATTGATCAATAAGATAGCTGGATTGTGATCAATATTACATTTTTAAAAAGCAATTGCTTAGCATTTCAAGGCCATCTTTTCAAATCCAGAATGGATTACAAAATTTTATTTCCCTAAGGGGCCAAGTCAGCATTTGGGAGAAGGGCCAAAGTTGTGCATGAAGATTCTTAGTGCTCGCTCAGATCCTGAAGAATGTTAGTAACAAGCGTGGGAATATCATCCTCACCTTTGAAAATGTTGCTTTCTGCTCAATGCACAGTCTCAGTTCTCCCACGTTCTAAGAATCATGACTTTATCAACTGTTATCTGGCCCAAGGAGGCTGACAAACCTGACTTTCAGAAAGTGAGGAAACCAAGAGGGAAGAGGCTCCCCCAGGGGCAGGACAATCACTGCTGATATTATTCCTTGAAACAGAGTTTTCTTCTGCAATGAACGGTTTTTATACTGCTATTTATTTAAGGGCTTTTCACATATCCAGTCGACGAGGCTAACACATGCTCTCCCTACTGAGTCTCATGGAAATGTCAAAATGTCACAGAGCTTAATGATCCACAGGCAAGCCAGACATAAGACACATGATCACACAATGCATTCATCTACAAATACACTACATTTGGCAAAGAAAACAGCAAGTTTTCACAGAAAAAAACAGTGACTATGAGAATTCTAATGTAGGAAATGGCATAAGAGATGCTAGTGAGTAGAAGAGGACTCGTAGGACTTCCTACGGGGAGCACAGCAGTGGGAGAATCCAAATAGCAGGCAGGCATGAAAGTGCTAAGAGATGAAGGAAAATGTTGGGTTTTCAGAAAACAAAAGAGATAGGTACACCTATAGTATTTTGAGCAAATAATGTAAGGAACACATGCTAAAGCTGTGAATAGACGCCCTTAATGTGCCAATTAGATCATGCAAATGATTTTAGATTTTATGTTCTGAAGAAACCAGTTTCTATAATTAGTACTGATCAGGCTGATTGCTTGCTTGTTTGCCCTTTTGCTTTTCAATGTTATTTCGGGTGCTGTACAGAATGTGATCTTGGGGAGCCATCATTATCTGAGGGGGTCACAGTGGGAGCCCAGCAAACACTCACTGTGGTTTGCCCCAAGGCGATGTTGGTGGTGGAGAAGAAAAGTTAACCCATCCAGGATATAGACAAGGAAAAAAAAAAAAACATCCTGGGCCCCAAATGATGTTTTTAAATAGGAAGAAATAAGTCAATGTGCAGAAAGGACCAGTCAGCTTCCAAACTCCTAGAGAGGCATTGTTTTGGCTTTTCTGATTATTAATGGTTTTCAACTTATTTATTGTTATTTATTCAATTTGCAGATTATAGTGTTGAATTAGATGAAGTTGGATGTGATTGTTTTTTCCACCAGAACTGTAGAAAAGTTCTTTTGCCTACTAACTGCTCGCTGTTTACAGAACTCTGAGGCTGAGTTGTCCCTACAGCAAGAGAACCACTGTGAATGTTGATCAATAAGGATCAGACAAGTAGTGAAAACTTCAGGCAGCATAAAATAAAGCCTTCTATTTAGTGCTCCCTACGATGTTAACATTAGGAAAATATCATACACATCGGAGTGACATCCTGTTAAATCAGCAATTCAAAATTGCACTATTAATATCAGCTACCTCACCTTCCTGAGAAAATGTATTCACTTGATTTGGAGTCTACTCTGGCTGGGCAACTGTGGTGAAAATAAACAAAATGTTGTCCTTTTGAGATGGATGAATTCTGATTTCTCATATCTTAGAGAAATTGAGCCAGTACAGACATAAATTAAGAGGTGCAACCTGGCACAACTAAATTCATCATATGTCCATTGGACAGAGTTTCGAATAGACAATGTGTGTCTTAAGTCTCAGATTCTCAGAACTGAAACAGAATTTATCACACTCTCATTTTTCTTGGTCATAGACAACATGCGATGAAGGACACATTTCTCCAGAGGAATATATTTGTGCATTACCAGATTTTTAAAAGAAATGCAATTATCCTTTCTCATAATTTATGTTGTAAGCACTGTACCTTCTAGTTAGGCTCACTTAACCCGCAGGGGCAAATGGGAAGGAAGCATATATAGAAGTATCAGGATCAGAGCTCATCTTCTCTGGACAAAGACTACTACTCCATCCATAGGCAGTAGCTACCTCATTTCCCAAGCAGCTGGCAGAGAGGAGGAGACAGGCGAATCTGCACAGGAGGAGCTCAGACCCACTGCAGGTCCAGCTGCCCGTCTGGTTCCAGGTCTTCTGCTGGCTGTGTGCCCCACTCTGGCAACTGGGGTCTTCAAGCAGATTAAGCAGGTCCTGTGGGAAGTCACATGGGGCAAGAATTTGTACTTGTTTTTTGTCTTTTTTAAAAAATTGAAATCTTTATTGGTACATTACATATACACATCATGATTGCACTCAACAATGAGAATTTGTACCAGTATATGACACAACTTAATTCTCATTTTTTCCCATAGCCCTTATTCTGTTTATTTTGCTACTAGTATATTAAGCCTCCTCAAAAGAAACTTTCTTTACTTATTCCTCCAGTGGTGAAAAATGTAATAACATTTAAATTTTCAATCGTTAATGTATATAATACCTCATCTAGTTATGTTACTGGGTAATTTTAAGTTAACAACTCTGTTTAATAAAAAAAGCTTATTGTTGTAAAATCTATGGAAAGTAAGTAGAAACAGTAATATATTCCACCTATGTAGGACAAAACTGAAAACAGCAATTTATTCTGAAAGCCACCCTTGAGCAAACAACTGAGGGTTTGAATCTTAATGAGTAGCACAGGCTACTACCCTACAAGCTCTAGAAGGCAAGGGCTATGTTTAATTCATTTTTTGTTGCTCCAGCCTCTTACATGGTCTGTGTGTAATAAGTATACACTGAATAGAATAGCTCACTAGACACACGTCCAGCTGAAAGCAAAGAACTTCCTATTTTCTCTAGAATTTGAATAGAGACTGGTAAAACGTTTTCAAAGTGATAAAATATCCCAACATGTCAGTGAAAGAGCTCTGCTGGATTAAAAATTGTCCAAAAAGCCATTCATAAAATAAGTTTTTCAAAGACATCAATCTTCTCCATTTTTACCATCATGACATCAAGCTGGGTTGTGTTGGCAGAAAGTGCAGTTTCTCTCACAGAATCCAACCACATTCCAACAGGACCTTGTATCTGACTAAATGAGGACAAGATTTAAGTGGGAACAGCTTCAGTCTGCCACCCTACTGAGGCCATCTGTCCTTTACCACTAACCAAGACCGAGTTCTATGACCAAGACATAGGCAAAAAGAGATTAGACTGCAAGGATTTTACCCCATTTTCCTCCAAAGAAATAAAAATTACTTGCAATCTAAAATGATTCAAGTAAGTGTTAAATGTAGAGGAAATTTTAATATTTATTTGGGTCTTTAAATTTCATAAAATCTCTAGTTCATTTTTAATTTAATTAATTAATTAATTAATTTATATTTGAAACAAGGTCTCACTTTGTAGTTCAGGCTGGTCCTGAGCTCAGCTTTGAACTCTCAGCAATCCTCCTGCCTCTGCCTCCCAGGTACTGGGATTACAGGTGTGAGCCACCACATCCGGCACTGTGGTATGTGGTTCTGATTGCTGGTGGGCATGAGTCTGCAGGCCTGGCATTGTTGTTTGTGGTTACCAAGGATTGAACCTGGGCCCTTGCACTTGCAAGGCAGGCCCCGGAACCACTGAGCTAAATCCCCAGCCTTCGTTTCTTATTTTTAAGTGTGTATGTAGGTCATACTGTTTGTCAAGAACATTTAAACATGAAGAGCCTTAAATGTCTATTATAAACCACACCAGCAAAGTAAATTTTTCAATGTCACCAATAGTTTATGGCCCTGGAAATTCTTGGAGTGTTTGAAATGCTTAGCTTTAAATATGAGGAAAAGTTGATGATATAATAAATCAAATCTTTTGGAAATTGGTAGGATTACTTTAGAAATTGTTCTTTAGAACAACAAATTAAGAAACTATCGATTTTATTTTCAAGGCTGAATTTATTACCAATTTTCTCAAAACTAAGTTTCTCACCCAAATGTATTTAAGGAAGAGATACATTGGTACGACATATGTTTATTATCTCATTCACTTTCATAGTATTCATGGATAGTATCAATAATGATAGAAACAACTAATATTCCTGAAAATAATAATGAAGAATATTACTTTTTATCATGAGAAAAAAGTGAAGTTTATAAAAGAAAACTCTCTCATTTACACTGTTAGTAAAGGTCATCAAGGTTCCCTGTACACTGTTATTTCTTAAGAAAATTCTTTGTAAAATCATCAGCTCCAAATAGGAGTGTCACAAAATACAGGGAGACAGCACAGTCACAGGTAAAATGGGATATTCTCATTTATTTCAGTGGAAAAACAACTTGGCTAATGGACACTGCATATCCTATCTCTATAACTTTGACCATTTTTGCCTGAATAATAAAAGATTTTGTAATATTCAGATAAAAATATTACAGAAATAAGAAAAGTTCCACTTCAATCTAAACAGAGTGAAGCATTCAGTGTAACCACAGTCCTCTATCCTACTCCAATTTACCGAGTACTCTGTCACTCTGGGTTCATCCAACCTGCATGGGAACACACGACAAATACCTGAAAACTCCTGGTGTCCACATGATAACTAATAAAATGGTGATGCTCTGCTGTACATACATTATTTATGTGGAACCTTGGGTAAGTTTATTTTTGAGTGTTTTCCCCCTTATTTTCAATTTTACTCACCTTACAGTTTCTTGAATGAGAGTTTTCTGATAATTTGTACCAAGCACCTAAAACGGTTCCTACCTCAGAGAAAGAAGAAATGAGCAGAGGTTGTCATTGCTGTCCCCCTGAGGGCCTGCTTTACAGTCTTTATTACAGCTCATCTGCGTCCCTGTGTCCTCTGGAGCCTCAAATACAATCACATAGGTGAGAAATATGATGATGGGGGTTCAGGACCTACACTCATCAGCTAAATTACTCAAGCCAAGTGTGGGAGATTCGGCTACACTCTCCCCAAGCACGTTCTAGTTCTGGGCTGCCCTCTCACAAGAGAGTTGGGGGAGAGGTCACACATAGCAGGAATGCAGGACCTGAATGCTCACGAATTTAGAGGAAGACCTACTACGCACAGGCACAAGGAGAAGCCGTGACATGTCCAGACACACGGCCAACCAGTGACTGTCCCTGGTGGGAAGCTGGGAAAAGTGTCTTTCTTGTTCTCAAAGAGACAGAGGAGAAGACTCCTCCATCCATGTCTTGGCAGTTATTATAAGGTTTGCGTGCCAAATGCCATCTTCTGTCACAGCCCATACAGAGTTCCGTGTGGGAGGCGTTTCCACTACAAAAAGCCACTTTTGAAAGACTGCTGTGATAGCAGAAGAACGTGGGGCTTGGATCAGTGCTGACACCCAAACTTGAAATCACCTAACACACTAAGGCAGCACTGTGGGGGGAGAGAAGCCATGCATAAAAACCCACTGGCTACCGAGGCACAACTGTGCCACAAACAGATGTAATTTCTGTGGTTTCTACTGAAAACAGTATTTCCTCAGTGGATCAAACATCGAGAAACTATCTTAACAAACACAAGAGACAGTGGGAAGTCAGAGGGACAATTTAGTCATTTCAAATAGGATCAGAACTGGTAGCATTATTAATTTTCTCAGAACACCCTCTTCTAATGGGAACATTCACTAAGCAGAACAAAATATAAACCGTAAAGTCATTACTGAGCAGAAAAATTAGAATGTCAAGAAGTGACTTTCTTAAGAGATTTTCCATTAGTCCAGGTAACCATTTAGAATCAGTTTCTAGAGTCAAATTCACATGTCTCCACCAGGGACTCATTACATCTGATTACTCTGATTTTTCTTTTATAAAATCTATACAATTTGCATAGCAACATGGTTGAGGTCTGAGGATCACCCTAGTCTTGGCTACATATGGATTTTAAGACCAGCCTGGGGTGCATAGAAAGAAACAAATGAAATCTATGCAAATTGACACATTAAATTGCAGCGAATAGCAAATTATGAAAAGCTGGCAGATATATTATATAGTGCTGAAAGACTCATGCCCACGGCATCTCCTACCAGATGGAGGCAGAACCTGTGATTTGATTCTGACCAACAGAATACACCAAATATGAAGTGTGACCCTCCTTGGAGTAGATAACAATATTTGACAAAATGGACAGATTTCTTTCCATTTACCCGATACTGACGGCAAAAGCAACAGCTTCCATAGGTAGCTAAGGCTACAAGTTTGCTGAATTCTGAATCAACCAAAAGAAGGTGTCTTACCACATCAGTGAACACTCTGGAAAGTGAGCTGGAAAGTTGTGTGAGGAAGAAGTTTCCTTGCTGGCCAGAAAGAAGCAAACCACCATGTTGTGAGTGAAGGTCAGGTTGTGTGGTCTCCCCAGCTAAAGACAGACTCCAGCCAACAACCAATAGGCAGCAGGACCTGTTAGCCAGGTGTAGGCGGTGAACTCTGGCAGCCTAAACGAGATCCACAGTGGTCGTTATCTAGAAATCTCCCAGGTGATACTGTTGTACCACTGGCCTCGTACTTACACTGGGGAGAAAACCTGAGTAGGGACAGTCTGTCCAAACACTGCGCGCTCTGTACTCCTGATCGAACCACCAAACAGCCAAGCTGCATTGGCTGATGGAAAACAGTGACCATTTAAAGAAATTTCTTCTTACCTTTAGGAGATCTTATTCAACGCATGTAAGTTTTTTCTTGTTGCAGTTTGATTGGTAAGTTTTTCTCTCATCAGACATTTCCCCACGCCTAGTAGCTCATTCTGACTGAGCTATCTATGCAGACCATTACACACTGGAACCTGTCGATGACCAGCCCACCAGCCTAAGGTCTTCTACTGTAGATTTCTGTCAGAGCCTCTGAGAGCAGAAAGGAACTAGGGTATGGCTTCTGGTATAAACAGATTTCTCTGCATTGAACTTTAAGGATCTGTCATCTTCCAGTGTTAACCAGCCTTGGACACACACCAGGAGTTCTGGGGACACAGCTAAATTGCATATCTCACATCATACAATGGAGAGTGGCAGAGCCCTGATGGTGAATGAAGAACTGTTTCCTACAGTGACGGAGGGCAAGTGCTGGCCAGAAACCTCAGCCCTTCAGTCTATATTGTGTCTCGTGTTTGTAACAGGACCACAGTCAACTTCAGACAATTGAGGAACAGTGGAAAATATGCAAGGGGAGAGAGCTGGCAATGTCTGCTGTTGGATCTAGTTTCTGTTAGCTGCACAGTAGAATTCTTTGTATAAAGAAGTAGGAGAGCGTTTGCTCATGATCTGTGCTTTCTTCAGCATGTGCGCTACATTTCAGTAAAGGAAGTTCACTTTAAAAAAGATGCTCTCTAGTTCATAGTTTGTACTGGAAAAGGGGCTAATATGTAGCTTATGTGAGTGTGCACTGAATTTCCAAATCAGACAGAAGTCTCCATCCTGTTGGGACTTACCTGTGCACTGGTGCTGTTTCCGTTAGGTGCAACAAGATGCCTTGGGTGAAGGGGTGCAGGACACCTAGGACCAAGAAAGGAGACCCTTCTCATGGACAGGTCCTCACCCCAAACTCACCAGGGTCTTCACTGCCTGCAGACTGGGTAGCTGAAGCTCATTCTTCACAGGAAGGAAACAGGTCCCCAGCAATCCCCATCTGTAAAATTCTGTCTGGTACATTATCTCTCTTTAAAAAATAAACTGAATGCATTATTAAAGAGAGAAACTCTCTGTCAGTTTAGAAAGATGATAAGACATGGACACTTGTCTTATTTCATAGATCAAAGCTAAGCCAGGTAGTGAGAGATGTTATAATAGATTTGTTAAAAATAAATTATGTATAGCAAATAGCCCAATGACGGTATTGGCATTTCTTAGCTAGAAGTCTGGGGTTGATCCCGAATGCAGAGCAGCAGCTCTATTCCTTAAGAACACAGAAAAGTCAGCATAGACTGTTTGGTCATGTCTGGGAGAAGGGCCAGCGAGATGTGGGCACAGCCAGGAGCTCTGGAAGGCACTAGGCCTCCTCTAGCAAGAAAACAGCCCCTGCTGCTCCTGGGCCCAGAATATTCTGCACGGCAGCCACCAGGGAACCACACCTCTGGTAGGAGCAGCACCTCCCTGACCATTGCTCCCCTCTGTCCTCAACCCCAGGGGGGCTCTAGAATTCCCACCTAGGATGGATTTGGGGCAGCAGTCTGGAAGGGAGGAAAGGTCAGCGCTGCTATCAGAGAACGACTTTACTTTTTTATTTGTTTCATTTGTAGATTTACTAGACACGTTGCAGGTTAAGAGGATGACATGGAAGGATTCGGTCTCCCCAGCCATCCTCAGGGGCAGCTCCCACCTTCTGCCTCCAGTCTAGCTTAGATTCTGATTGCTTATTTCTTCAGGAAAGCTTGACCCGTGTCAAAGGATCTCTGTTGAAGACATAGCAATGAGTGAAGGTTTGCACTTTTGCAAAATGCAGGAAAGTGGACTCCCTAAAGCAGCCGTGCTAGAGTCCAGCCTGCCATGGGAAAGACCATGGCACTGAAGTTTCAGGCCCTCATAGGCATGCTGCGGCGTCGGTTGGCATATGACCCACAGGCAGATGTCCCCTGATGTCAGGAAGTTTAAGATTAAGGGAGTTCCAGGCAGTATCTCTGCCACTCATTTGAGTGCCCAACAACCAGGGCTGGAGAACCCGTGACCCCTTCAGTGAGCTCAAGTCTGTGCTGGGACTCAGTGGACACTCGTGTCGGGTAGGGGGAGCGGAGCACCTCTGTTCTCTGGGAGGGAGAGATGCTGGCAAAGGTCAAACCAATAAACAAAATGGATTCAGTCAGAAGCAGTAAAGTATGTGGAAGCATGGAGAAGTTTGCAAAACATTAGCCTTATTTGCCCTGTCTGCCTGTTACATTTGTTCATTCTGAAAGGCTATTAAGTAGAAGACATCAGCAATATTAAGGTAATGAAGCACTGTTAAAAAATAGCACCAAAAGTCCATCAAAGGCAGTGCATATCCTGTACTGAAAAAGGAACTGACATCTAGCTTATGGAACCCCCACACTCTGCAAGGCTGAGCCAAGTGAAAGACTCGGTAAGACCTTATCTCAAAATAAACACTTTAAGAAGGACATGGAATGTATCGCAGTGGGAGGGTCGTGTGTGTGTGTGTGTGTGTGTGTGTGTGTGTGTGCATGTGTGTGTGTATGGTGTTTGTGTGTGTGGTGCTGATTTCTTTTCCACTGGCACTGGGTAGTAAGGAGTGAGATTACTGTTTCACCAGACAGCTCTGTTTTTCCTTTCAGAGGGACCTTGACACGATTTGCACAGTGACTCCCATAATTTGCATTCCCACCAGCAGTGTGCGAGCTTCTCTTTTCTCTTCAGATTTGTAAAACATTTTTACAGTAGCTGTTCTGACAGCCGTGAGGTGATGTTTCATTGTGGTTTTGATTTATGCAGAATCAACAAGTTCTAGAGGAACCTGGGGAGCATGGAGAGTATCGTTAATAATGTTGTACTGTATTCTTAAATTTACTAGGAGACCTTAGATATCTTCATCAAACACAGACTGTAACTGTGTGAGCCAATGAATATATTAAATACCTTGACTTTTACTCATTGTTTATTATATTCTCATATATGTGAACACCGTGTACTTTACCGTAGACATGTATAATTTCAATATTTTTTCTTAAAAAATGAAAATAGGACCCTTCTCCAGAAAGCAGAAAAACACCAACTAAAGAAATTGAAATATAGATCTTTTTAGAAAGGCATTTTATTATTGACAAATTAATTAGGAATCTTCTTTATAAATAAATAAAAATCCAACATAAATTGCAAAAATATATTGTGAGATTAAAAATTTTATATAATAAATAAGTACATAAGTAAATAAAACTTCATTGATATGATAGTTCAATTTATGTAAGATTTCCAAGGCTTACCTTTTTTAACAAATACTTTCATTAAGTCATCAAAATGTATACTTTCAGCAACTTTGAATTTTTTGTATAATTGAAAGCAGTATCAGTTGCTCTTGGCATATGTAAAGCTGCAAATTATTTTTGAGTCCTTTTCATTTTGAATAGAATCTATCCTGCTGATTGAAATGTTATGAAAGTATAACTAACATATTGTAGGTCAATCATCTGATAAATTATTATTATTATTATTATTATTATTAGTTTTTTTTGAGACAGGATCTCACTTTGTAGTTCAGGCTCGCCCTGAGCTCAGCGTCCAACTCACATCACAGCAATCCCCCTGCCTCTGCCTCCTGAGTGCTGGGATTACAGGCGTGAGCCACCACGCCCGGCACTGTGGTATGTGGTACTGGTTGCTGCTGGGCGTGAGTCTCCACGCCCAGTATTGTATGTGGTTACCGGGGGATAGGAACCCAGGCCCTTGTGTTTGCAAGACAGGTGCTGGAACTACTGAGCTAAATTCCCGGCCCAGGAAGGGTTTGTTTTAAACCATAGTTTGCAGAGGTTTCCCTCCATAGTGGGCTGGCTCCAGGCATGGCAGTGCGAGTGGCCATGGCAGAGAGGAAATGGTCCACCGGGTGCGGACAGGAGGAATGGCAAGATCAACACTGTGTGAAATCAGACAGGCACAGAAGGATGAGTGCTGCAGTGATTTCATCAGTGCTCACAGATGGAATCTAAGAAAAGTTGCTCTCGGCCTGAGTACAGAGTACTGGTGAGCAGAGACAGACATGGGTGGTGGAGGGATGGGGAAAGGTTGTTTGACAAGTGCTAAAGTTATAGCTAGATTAAAGTTCTGCTATCCTAGAGCATTTTACGGTGATTATAGATACCAGTAAGCACTGTGTATTTCAAACAAGGAATTTGAATGTTTTCAGCACAAAGAACTGATCAAGAGGTGAACTTGATCTGAACGTTACAAAGTGTGAACATGAAAGCATGGGTAAAAGAAGAAGAAGGGCGCAGCGTAGTCTCTCTCATGTTGCTATGGCTGCCGTTGCTATGATGTGGGTTTCAGGAACTGTTGCCTCTCTTGTTTCCTTGGCTGCCTTTGGGCGCCATGTTGCTTCTCCTCTGTGGGGCCTGTTTGCCATTCCAGTCTCAGAGCCAGCCGACTATAGACTGAAACTGCTATGAACTTTAAGCTAAACAAACCCTTTTTGTTTTACCTTTAGGTGTGAGGTATTTTATCTTAGCAACAAGCAAAAGAATAACACAATTACATAAGTTAGTGTACTGAACAACCAAATGAATGTATATTTTAAATGACTGAATTGTACATCGTCACTTGCATCTGAGAAATCCTAGTAAAATACAAGATGAAACAAACCAAACTGGCAAATCAATTTGTCATTTTTAACTAGCTCTGTTATTGATAATTTAAGAGAAAATAAAAACCTTGATTCTGAAAATAAGTAAGACATAAACTTTAACAAAATGACAGCTTCCTTTTCCATTTCACACATTTAATTCCATTGTAATAGCTCCAGAAGGCATTCCAACTGAGTAAGGTCACAGCACTGAATCTGTAGTTTTAGGAAGTTTTAATAAATTCCCACCTGAATTCTTCCTCTGTGTAGAAAGGAACGGAAAGGCAAAAAGGGCTTGATGTAGAGAGAATAAGAATGTGAGAAATGCACAAAGCTACTGAAAAAAAAATATTTTGGACTTTTCTCATAAAAAGTTTCATAGGCACCTTAGAAAGAA